>JARFYF010000064.1:7346201-7357505 GCA_030265395.1 Rhina ancylostomus
GGAGTATGATATGACATTTTGGCATGAACATTCAGTTGCATGCTTGCATCCAATTTGGTCCTGTGTGTGTGTGTCTGTATACGTGCGGCACAAGTTGTTTCAGAGATGGTGCCAATGACAACGCTAGACAATCTCAGGTCAGCATTGCCAAACTGTAGTGTAGCTACCATCAAGTGTTGCACGGAGGATCATGTTTAGTAGCGAGTGAGCTTGCTCTCCTATAGTGTTTCAAGCAATTGTCTGTTACCTACAGGTTAGACCTTTACAGAGTGAGAGTAAGCGACTGGTGTTTACTGACCTTATTGCAGGAAATCTGCAGCGACTGGTGTAGCAGAAGGAAGCCACTTGTATTTTCGCATTGTCAAGGGTTCAGCTACTTAAGTTGATGTTCCAGGAATGCAGAAGATGAGGGGAACACTAGTGAAATCTACTGGATGAGGGTAGGGGACAAGAGATAAAAAGCCTTTGGCACATCAGGGGGTTTAGGGTCCCATCCTCTGATGTGGACCCAAGGAAGCAATCTTTAATGACTGGCCATTAAAGATTGCTTCCTTGATAATTACAGAGCTATGTGATCTTGGATGTGACAATCATTTACAGGGTTTGCCAAACCTTTCAGAGAACCCTGGAGTAATTATTCTGTGTTGGGCTCTGAGTCTGAGAGTCTGTTCAGTTCTTTTCTCAAAGAGCCAAATGACTTAAATGTAACAACACCCAACCACTGCCACAGAGCAGTACCGAGCTGTTTCGTTGTCACGATGGTTGTCAGCTTTCCCAGGCTAGAGGAGGAAACACTTCCTAGTTCACAGCACACTGCCACAGGCGGACGTCACCAAGGGCTTCTCCAGCAGAGCAGAATTTGTCTCGTTCTCCATTGGTGAAGAACAGCAGCTTTTCAAGGACCAAGGGACTCCTGATGGTACAGGATGTCTGTCCTCATGTCACATTGTGGGTGCCACATTAAGCTCTGAGATGTTCTTCGAGGGGTCCCACTCCCTGTATGCAGCCACAGCCAATGCAGTACTAAAGTCATTGCTCAGTACGCTGAGGCAAATCACAGTGCAATCATTCCATACCAGTCTGCTGTGCCTTGTACATCTGAACCACTGCATTAAACTCGTTGGTGGTTACCAATTGGCAAAACTCATCCACTTACCACAGAGCACGACTTCAGTGTGTGGGATGATAGCTTACTTGCAGTACAGGTCATCCTGCTGATAGAGCACGACATTGGCATCTACGAGCAACCATTCCACTGCCTTGAACAATAGTATGGGTCTCAGGATCCATGAAGCCATGAGGCAGCCTCAGCCCGCACCAGCATTCTGGGGACTGGTGTCAGGCAGAAGGAAAGAGAGTGGAGACACAAGATTCTGCAGATGCTGGAATCTGGAGCAACACAGAAGGTGCTGTAGGAACTCAACAGGTCAGGAGGCATCTCTGGAGAGAAATGGTCAGTCTAGATGAAGGGTCTTGACCCGAAACTTTGACAGTCCATGTCCCTCCATAGATGCTGCCTGACCTTCTGGGATCCTCCAGTGCCTTTCGTGTTGCGGGAGGAAGCAGAGGTTCCTTTCCCAACACAGAGATCGCACTGTGTTCCATTTCCTATCCTGTGACAATTCCTACCTCACCATCCCGCTGCTGCTGACCAGAATGCCATGATAAAAGACAGCAGAAAAATAAACCTCGTCAAACAAACAAGTGAAAAATAACAGGTGTTGAATAATTACAGTGCATTCAGAGTGCTAGTCATCCACTTTGCCCCTGTGCTGTGCTCCCACCGTGGCTGTGGAGAGCTGCTGTCCAGCTGTGAAGTGGGGTGACGGACAATAGGTGTAATGTTAAGCTCTGTAAGGTGTGGCTGTTGACTACAGCTCCTCAGTGCGAGCAACAGGTGCCTGGCCTGGGCTGCCAATGGTGGGATCATTTGTCCCACTCCCTTGGCTGGCACCTCAGCAGTCTGAGCAAGCTGCAGCAGGGCGTCTGGACTCCTGCAATACCCTGCAAGCTCCTCTGAACACAGGCATCTAGTCCCTGTCTTAGCCGACTGTGGGACCAAGCTGAGACTGTTGGCACCAGTCTGAGTGGAGTTGTGTTCACTAGGAGCTGAGTCACCAGCTTTCAGATGCTGGGTGATACTGAGCCTGAAAATGGTGCAGGAGGTGGTCACAGCTTCCTTCCTGACAAGGATGAGTTCCAAACTGCCAAAGGCACTGAGCAGCACTGGTGCTGGCTTCCTTCATGTGTCTTGTCAATGCACTGGTGGGCTAGCCCAGTGCACCCAGCATCCTAACAGCCTTCTCCTGTTTGCTGCCCCTCTGTGTCCTCAAGACCTGTGCAGTGGACCTAGTGTGGGCATTGCCCCCACTCCTCTACCCTGACCTGCTCGTAGACTACATGACCTGTGACTTACTCTTTGCCTCTGAATTAACATATATTTAGTGTATATATGGAGTGTCTGTACAAGCTATGTGTGAGTTTTGTCACCTTGTGCTGTGAGAAGTGTAGCATTGAGTGTTGGGCAATGGATCTGGTGATGGGGCTGTACTGGTTGAATTGTTGGTGGTGTGTTCAGACTGTGGGGGAGAAGTCTGGTAGAACAGCGAGGGTGATGATAGATGTCAAGTGTGAGTGGTGCTTGCTGGGTACTGTTGGTTGGGGAATGATGAGGGGTGTGCTGCATTAAGCAGAGGCTGAGGCTACAGATGCTTTTGTGGGAATTGACATCTAAAGGTGCGAAGGTTGATCTTCACTGCACATGTGAGGTCATTGAAGCCAATGTAGCCTTCCACGCCCTTTGGTTTGACTCCTTGCATTCACCTCCACAGCCGTGTCCTCCCACTGTCTTTTCCTCTTAGTCCACAGGATTTTCTGCACTCCGAGGGCATCCCTTCTCTTCCTCCAAGGCTTCTTGTGTTGTGTTGGAAAATTGTGAAGCCCACTCTCTTTCAGGAAAAAGCTGCAATTGCCTCTGCAATAATTCCACCAGTGGTTGCAGATACATTGCTCAGCCACCCCTCTGTTACGGGGCACAAGCTGGTTTGAAACAGTGTATTAGCTTGAACCTGTGCTAGTTACATGAAACATTCTCTTAGTTAATGCATTATTGGCAATTAACAGCACAGCGAGCACTAATTTCATGTGCATCACATACTGGGTTGACTATGGCATTGTTGCGGTTAAATTACTGGACTACCAACCAATGGCTTGGACCATTAGACCAGAGATAGGAATTATAATCCCACTGTAGAAACAGGGGAACTTAAATTCATATAATTAAATAAGTCTGTATATTTTTAGAATATAAGGTAGCCACGAAGCCACTAGTTTGTTGTAAAGTCCCATCTGGTTCATTAATATCCCAGAGGGGAACAGAAACAAGATGATAAGAGGCATAGATCGAGTGGACAATCAGAGACATTTTCCCAGTGCGACAATGGCTAACACGAGGGGACATAATTTCAAGGTGATTGGAGGAAGGTATAAGGGGATGTCAGGGGTAAGTATTTTACATAGAGAGTGGTGGGTGTGTGGAATTCACTGCCTGCAGAGGTTGTGGGGGCAGATACATTAGGGACATTTAAGAGACTCTTAGGTAGACACATAAATGATAGAAGAATAGGCGGCTATATGGAAGGGAAGGGTTAGATAGATCTTAGAGCAGGATAAAATGTCGGCACAACATTGTGGGCCGAAGGGCCTTTACTGTGCTGTAGTGTTCTATGTTCCATGTAAACTCCCTAATCTGGCTTCCATGTGACTCCAGTCCCACTGATGTGGTCAATGGTTAACTGTCTCCTCAGTTCCAAGTCCATTAGGGATATACACTGAATGCTGGCACTGCCAGTGATGCCCACATCCAGTAAACTAAATGAAACAGAAACAAGCGTCCCCATTGTTCGGTGATATTTCAGAAACCTTGCTCTTTGACTGAGGTTTTGGTCATTTGCCTCAATGTCTTCTCATGTGGTTTGCATCTGGGGAGTTGGCCGCATTGATGAAACTGTAAAAACACAAGTTGCTGTTGTTTTGGTCCGGCAAACAAAACATATCCCATGGAGACTGAAACACAAAATACTGGAGATATTGCTGTCCAGATGTTGCATTCCACCCAGTTCTGGTGCACTAAATGGGTGCTATATTTTGCCCTAAATCCAAATCATCAAAACTAATTGAGAAACTGGGACCTCCTCCATTGAAAACAAATGTTGCGGTTTTAACCCTTTAAGAACTGATTAAGCAGGCAGCTGTCGCGTCACTTTCAGACTAATTCATGGAAACGAGTCGGTACTATTAGAAGGCTGCTACTGAGAATAGAGGGGTGGGGGAAAAGAGGGTGGGGGTAATGTTCAAAAGGCTTTCATTTGACAGCTTTAATCACTCCTGTAGCTGAGTATGAGAATAGAAACCCAAAATCTAAACACCCAGACAGTGGAACAAACGGTAAATATTTCAGGGCTTTAACTAGGATCATAGAATTGTGGAAACCTAGAGCATCCAAGGAGGCCATTCATCCCATCAAGACTATGCTAGCACTTTTGAAGAATAATCTTTTCAACTCCCCTTTTTCCACATATATCTCCATGTTTCTCTGCTAAGTACTTTTCCCATTTCCTTTTCCAATGCTGCATTGATTACATCTCTGCCCTCTGGTGCAGTAGTGCCTTTCAAATCCCATCCATCTCTTGCAGAAAAGGTTTATCCGATGTTGCCTCAGTTCCTTTAGCAATCACCTCAGACCCTGCTGCCTCTGATTCTTGAGGCAAATGAAAATGTTTCTCATAATGACATACGTCACAGAAGGAGGCCCTTCAGCCCACTGAGTCTGTGCTGACCATCAATCACCCCTTCTAGGCTAATCGGACTCCATTCTCTCCACATTCTCGTCAACTGCCCCACAGTTGACCCCTCACCTACACACTAGGGGCACTTTACAGTGGCCAATTAATCAACTTAACTGCTTACTTTTAGCCTGTGGGAGGAAACTGGAGCACCCGGAGGCAACCCATGCAGTCAGAGGGAGAATGTGCAAACTCCACACAGACAGCACCGGAGGGCAGGATCGAACTCATGTTGCTGGAGCTGTGAGGCTGGAGCTTTACTCAATGGTGTCCAATGGTGGACAGCATCCAATGGTGCTGGAGCTTTACTCAATGTGCCACCATGCCACCAGTTTACAAACTCCAACTCTTAGTCTTTTCCATGAGGAATAATCCTTCATCTATGGAATCATTCCAGTAGCTATCTTCTGTGGCCTCTGCTACTCTGTCCCATGTGAATAGGTGAGCAGGCAGTGGCCCTACACTCTGTCAGGAAACATTGTTATTATCCTTTAACTGTCCCCCTCAATATTCTTCCCACATTCCTTGGTGATCCAGTCCCTCCATGTCTGCTCTCCTTGTCAGAATCATGCTTGCTTACAAATAACGTTATAAGCACAATATTAATGTGCGGTAAATGACAGGATTTCATAGCGAACAAAATCTGCATGGAGCATGGTTGGTGATTTTCCTTCTGGAACCTCAGAGTACATGAGCTAATGATGCACGGATTTATGCAAATCAAGTCGTCACTCCCTGCCAAACCATGGTGCAATTGTTTCAGCTCAACTTAAAGGAACTTGCCTGAGGAACTCACAAGCTGTGGGGGTCAGTTTCAGATCGGTTTGCTTTAGGTAGAAAAATTACTCCTCGCAATCTGTAGCAGTCACTCCAGCCATCTTCTCCTGCATCTGGAGATCCAAAATGGAATGTATACGCAGGGATTTGATGTACACATGTCCAGAGGAAGAATGAGGGGGAACGTACTCAATGTGGCCCTCATCCTGACAGCAACCTTTGTGTGTGGTTGCATCAAGCTCTGCTTGGAGTCCCGGTAACCAAACACCAAGGGTCACTTTGTTGGACCAGGACATTCCACCTGTTCCTTGGAGAGAAGTCTGTGCAGTGAAATGCCTTTGACCACAAGTCAATCGGGCAGTCGTCTTCAAGGAATGTTCTGAAGGCCCCGCAGCAGGTGATGTGGATACTGTGGAGTCATTCCCTGAGCACAGCTGAAGAGTCATTTGGCGCAATGCCTCATCACTAGAACTCTGAAACAAGCACCAAGACCTTGCTTGACTGGTGGTGAGTAGGGCCCTCCTGGTCAGATCCTTTCTCTACAATCAGATTCTCAGTTCCACTGCTTGCTGCCCCCAGTGTGGCTGTGGTGAAAATGAAAACCTCCATGTGCGCTGTGTGTTAGTCAAGGTCTGGAATGGTCCTTGTCGAGGTTCATCCCCTTTGCTTTACAGGTTTTTTACAAGGACACACACAGCAGCAAACATTAACCGCTGGAAGGTCATCAACTGTGTGAACAATGCACTTCTTTCTAACTTAGCTGCAAGGAGATGTCCGCCAGTAAATGCTCCTATCTGGCACATTACCAGGCAAGATAAGATGAGGTAAGATATCTTTATTAGTTACATGTACATCGAAACACACAGTGAAATGCATCTTTTTGCGTAGTGTTCTGGGGGCAGCCCGAAAGTGTCGCCACGCTTCTGGCACCAACATAGCACGCCCACAACTTCCTAACCAGTAGGTCTTTGGAATGTGGGATGAAACCGGAGCACCTGGAGGAAACCCACGCAGACACAGGGAGAGCGTACAAACTCCTTACAGACAGTGGCCGGATTTGAACCCCAGGTTTGCTGGCGCTGTAATAGCATTATGCTAACCGCTACACTACTGTGCCAGGGATAAGTGCTGAGGAATGAAGTGAAGCTCAGTGCTGTCATTGCAGATGCTCCGCAGAGAAGTCCACAGTATGGGCCCTTCCGCCACTGGGTATAATGGTTTTGGAACTTGTGTAAAGAACTCTTCTTAGGGATGTAAGAAAAAGAAACAAGAGCAGGCCATTGGGCACATTATTCCTGCTCCACCATTCAATACGGTCATGGCTGATCTTTAATCTCCTCGGCACTTTCCCGCATTAACCATGTATACCCTTTATACCTAAAAATCTATCGATCTCAGCCTAGGATGTACTCCGCAACTGAGCTCTTTGTAGTGAATTCCAAACATTCACCACCCTCTGGGTGAAGAGATCTTTTCTCATCCCTATCCTGAATAGCCAGTTCATTACCTGAGACCTGGTTCTGGACACCCCAGTCAGGGGATATATCAGACCCACATCTTCCCAGTCAAGCCAGTTAAGAATTCTATACATTTCAATGAGATTACCTCTCATTCTTCAAAATTCAAGAGAATACAGAATTAGTCTGCTTAACCTCTCCTCATAAAACACAACAAACATGCCATCCCAGGAAATGTCGTACAAGTACTCTTCCTCAGGCAGGGAGTGCAGACCTGTTAACAATGTTCCACGTGAGGTCTCACCAGGGGCTTATATAACTGGGGCAAGATTCTTTACCCTTGTGTTCAAATCTTGTTGCAATAAAGGCCAACATACCATATACCTTACTAATTGATTTCTGAGCCTATATTTAAATGTGGTATGACTCATGTACAAGGACATAATGTCCTTCAGAGCATCAAAAACAAAATTGCTGGAAGAACTCAGTGGGTCAAGCAGCATCTGTGGAGGCAAAGGGATGGTCGATGTTTCAGATCTGTGGTTTATTTTATGTTCCAGGTTCCAACATTCTGCAGTCTCTGGTGTTGTCCTTTTAAGTATTAACACATTCTCACCAGTTAAAAATACTCTGCATTTTTACTTTGTTCTACCACAGTGGTTAACCTCACATTTTCTCCACATTCTGCACTATTCCTAGCTTTTCTATATCCTCCTGAAGCCTCTCTGCTTCCTCCTGACAGCTCAGACTGCCACCTGGCTTTGTATCTTCAGTAAACTTGGAAATATTATACTTGATTCTGTTATCCAAGCTGTTGAGTGTGAACAACTGGCAACCCCACTGGTTGCAGCCTCCCATCCTGAAATTGGCAGTAAAAGGGAAATCATGTTTGACCAATACCTCACATGGTTCTGCCTGAAGCTGGAGAACATTAAAGTCCTTTGTACCCCACCTATGACCTGCCACTAATAGTGGGGAATCTACTTTGTTTGACACACTTGATCGGAAGGTTCAGACTAAGAAAACCAAACGATTATGAAGAAATATTCTTCAGTTCCTCAAGGTACAAATCAGAACGTGAAAATCATTCATTTTCAAGGCAAGATTATGGAATTGAAGCCTTGTCTTCTTTCTGCTACTTACAAGTTATGCCTACCACATGAATATTATTGTTCAATTCACCTCAACTCCTCTCCAGCATTCTGAAGCAATTACAGGCTCCACATTAACTGCTTATTAGTATAACCATGAAGCAGGCTGGAGACTCATGCGATGCAATATTCATCAATGGTTACACCTGACGTTGTTGCCTACAAGTTAGTCATAGAGTCATACAGCACAGAAACAGAGCCTTCGGCCCACCCTGTTCATTCCGACCATCAAGTATCCATCTTTAATAATCCCATTTCGCTACCATGGGAGGAATGTATTAATGGAAGTAGTGGAGAACATTTGCACCTGGCAGTTTGGTGGTTGGAGTGTATCTGTGGTCTCAACTGTGTAAATGCATTTGTTAAAGCCCAGTTTGTTCTATTACTGCATAAGACAGTTTCTCAGACTGGAGGCCGGTGACTAGTGGTCTGCCACAGGGGTCAGTGCTGGGACCTTTGTTGTTCGTTATTTATACAAATGGTTTGCATTTGAATGTACAAGGTTAGTAAGTTTGTGGGTGATACTAAAATAGGTGGTATTGTAGACAGCGAAGAAGGTTATCAAAAATTACAGGGGGATCTTGATAAGTGGGCTAAAGATTGGCAAATTGCTTTCAATTCAGATAAGTGCAAAGTGTTGTATTTTGGGAAGACAAACCAGGGTAGGACTCATACAGTGAATGGTTAGACCATGGGGAGTGTTGTGGAACAGAGGGATGAGGAGTACAAGTACATAGTTCACTGAAAGTAGCATCATAGGTAGACAGGGTGGTGAAGAAGGTATTTGGCGCACTGGCCTTCATCAGTCAGGGCATTGGGTATAGGAGTTGAACATTATGTTGCAGCTGTACAGGACATTGGTGAGACCACATTTGGAGTATTGTGTACAGTTTTGGTCGCCCTGTTATAGGAAACACATCATTAAACTGGAAAGAGTGCAGGGAAAATTTACAAGGATGCTGCCGGGACTCGAGGGCCTGAGTAATAAGGAGAGGTTAGGCAGGCAATGACTTTATTCCTTGGACTGCAGGAGACTGAGGGGTGACCTTATGGAGGTGTATAAATTCATAAGGGGTATAGATAGGGTGAATCCACATAGTTATTTTCCCAGGGAAAGGGAACTTAAAACTAGAGGACATAGTTTTAAGGAGAGAGCTGAAAGATTTAAAAGAGACCTGAGGGACATCTTCAGCATACAGAGGGCGGTGCATGTATGCAATGAGCTGCCAGAGGAAGTAGTTGAGGCAGGTGCAATAATAACATTTAAAATACATTTAGATATGTACATGGATAGGAGGGGTTTACAGGGATATGAGCCAATATGGGCAACTAACTTGGTGGGCACTATGGTTGGCATGGACAGATTGGGCCAAAGGGCCTGTTTCCATGCTCTATTGCTCTATGACTCTAATGCCACCTGTTCCCTTAACTGCAGTCAACATAGTGGGTGGTGCCATTGTGCAGCTGGTAGAGCTGCTGTTTTACAGCACCGGAGACCCGGGTTCAATCCTGACCTCCGGCGCTGTCTATGTGAAGTTCGCACCTCCTCCCTGTGACCATGTGGGTGTCCCCCAGGTGCCCCATTCCCTTCCACATCCCAAAGATGTGCGGGTCGGCAGGTAAATTGGCCACTGTAAATTGCCCCTAATGAGGAGGTGAGTGGTAGAATCTGAGGGGAGTTGATGGGAATGTGGGGAGAATAAAAATAAGGATTAATGTAGGATTAATGTAAATGGGTGGTTCATGGCCGGCATGGACTCAGTGGGCTGAAGGGTCTGTGTCCGTGATATATGACTCCATGACAGTTTGATTAATCTTTATTGTAAAGCTTGATTATGTCAATTCTACAGCCACTTCTACTGAGTGTTTAATCACATTCCTTTCTTTGCTAGAGGAAAAACGTCCCGCACATTCACACTAACTTATTGCAGAAAGAATATTGCTGTCCTGCTCATTTATCAAGGCATATTTTGAGCAATTTGCTCTGCTGATGTAGTTCAAAACAAACATTCTTCAGTCAATATTAAATCACAGCAGGTTTGGGAAATGCTGAAATGCTGATTGAGGGACACATTCCAGATGCACGCACTAAACCCAGTTAAGATTTCATACAATAGGAAAAAAAACACAAAAGGCACATTATTAAATAGCTGCAATCTTTTCTTCCCCCAGCAACGTATGTGAGTGAGTCAAATACTTATTAGCTGAGTGGGACAATGATCGGTGCCTCTGTTGTTGTTAATGAGAGTAACACCCTTGGCTTCTGGCTAAATCCCTCACTTGCTGTAAAACAGCTACCTCTGATTAAAAGGTGGTGATTTCTTCCTCCCCCCTCTCTAAATGCTCATTTCTTGTCTCCAGCAGTTTGTGGCCACCTGCTCCCTTTATGCTGCCTCAATTCTTTGACCGCTTTCTTGAAGTGATCTTGCAAAGTTTGCCTTTAGGTTCTGTCAGACCACACAGGCAATTCTTGCTTCGGGATATCTCATTACCACGAAACATTTCTGCATTGCAGTAGCTGGAGCCCTACCTATACAAACCTTATCAACCTCAACACCTAACTGCCAGGACATTTTAATTTTGCTCAGGTGTTCTTCACACAACTTTGCAAAATATCCTTTTTGAATCAAGTTACCAGAATGAACCAGATTGATACAGAAACTGTGAATTGACTGAATTACCCGCAATTTAGTCATTTATTTGTATTTACCTCCAGCATGTGAGTGGATATACGTTTTGTTATTTTGATTATTAAGAGTCATGAACGGTATTATGTGATACCATTGGACAATTCCATTAAGCTGATTCATTGTTTGGATGGAGCTGACAGTCCATTTGTTTCATTGTTAAAGACCAATGCCACAATTAAACTATGGATAGAAGAACTTGGTACAGATCTGATACAGAGTACACTCATAGAAAGAACACTGTTGCTAAGGGCAGATTGCACGCTAAAGTGTTTGATGATTGCAAAATAAAAACAAAAGTTTATTGCAAATGCAAAATCCAAAGTCGTGAAAGAAATGAACAAAATCCCCAATTCTCAGAAGGTAGTGATTGCTGAAGGATTTCTTG
>JARFYF010000064.1:7417767-7431313 GCA_030265395.1 Rhina ancylostomus
ACAAAGAATTTTTGTTATAAGACAGCAGTTTTGTAGCTGTCAGTTGTAACACTGACAGCTGGATCTTTAAAATTCCAGATCATTAATTGAATTTCAACTCCACGGTTACCATGGTGGGATTTCAACACAGATCTGTGGATTTGTTAGTCCATTTCTGCTGTGTTACCCAACCACCACCACCACTGTACCCCTTGGCCAGAGCTCAGTGACTGCACGTATTATGACAGAGCTGCTGGGGGAACTGTAAGCTGGCTGTATGCCCCTGGAGTGCGGACACTCGTCCTCCCCCGGCCTTGCCAGGTGCTACTCTCATCTCCAGGCTCAGTAATCTGTTGTTTACTGTTTCCCTCCTGCAGCATTGCCTTCAGCAAGGAAAACTTTAATGAAGCAATGGGGCTGATAACCTGCTGATAATGGCACAGTTATAAACCAGTTCCAAATAGTTAAAAACTGGAGCAAGTGTTGCAAGATGCACTAATGGAGTTCAATTCTCTGGGGTTGGCTCGTTTGCATAATTACTCACAGCATTGCCATTGGGCTTGTGTGCTGTGCAGAGAATTATGAATCATCTGATCATAGCCTTTAACTCCTTAAGTACGTAGGATCCAGGGAGTGGATTTCCGGTGAGCTTTCCATGCTCACACTAAGGTGCAAACCCTGGCAGGATGGGTCAAGCAGCGTTTACTGATCTGTGACTTCTTTACCCCACCCATGAATTAACATGCCAGTGAACTGTGGGAGTGACGGACTAACATTCTCATTACTATAATTACAATAATTTACTATAACTACTCTTGGTATTGTACTTCGTGTTATAATGGTTGAAATTGGAGCAGATTTCTGTATGTTCTAACCCCAGGACTCAAGAATTCCTCATCCAGCTCTCATCTTTTCTCTGGCCTATACATTTAAGATGCCCAGTCTTGTTTTGGCTTTGCTCTGCTCTGTCTCTGAAGCATCCTCTAGTCCTATAGCTCTCAGTTTCTGGGCCCAGCTATGCTGAGCCGGTGAGCTTCTCTGATGTTCATTAGCCTTCAACTGGCGGTGAGGCCTCCAGATGCCAAAGGCCTAAACTCTGGAACAATATCCCTATCACCAACAGCACACCTCTCCTCCCTTAAGATTCCCTTGCCCCATTGAGTACATGTCCTACTTTCTTTGACCAAAAGAAAAAAGTGATTATCTTCACGTAAAGCATCTTGTTTAAAGCATGATGTAAAGATTGCAGTTGTTGACCATGAACCTAAGGTGGGACTGTGAGGTGGTGTGTCTGGTGTGGGGAACCAATGGTCTACATGCACTGGATGCCCAGTGAGAATCCTGCTGCAGTACCATGGGTTATATTTCTGATTGATGAATCATTGAGTCACATCTGTGATTAACAGATGTTATTTGTAACTCTTAACTGGTTACATAATAAAGAAATATTTGCCTTCTGCCACCTACGTAAAGAATTTAATTGTCCCATTGCATACCTTCTATGAACATTTGTTAACATTGATCAATTTGAACATTGTTAGAGATGTACAAAAATAAATAAAATCTTGCAACTAACATTATCCTGCAGTTCCTTCAGCAGTTAATGCTTTGAACTGAGAAACCCCAAGTATCAGAGGTCACAGTTTAGCTTCTGTGTGAGGCAGCCGACGAGACAACATCAGTTAAAGAATCATATAGTCAATGTGCATTTTGCTCATCTTTCAGAATAGGTACATATCAGGTGTCCGATTTCCCTTTTTAACAGGTAGTTTGGATCAGTGTTCAGTTCAGGGACCACGAAGAAGGAGGATTACCCTCTTCAGTTCTTGCTTACCTCACCCTGCTGTGACTGGTACTAGCTGTCAATGTGATACCTTCAAAGATCTTGCAATGGGTGCAAGAGCTTCATCTTTGTACATTCTCAGGACTCCTGAGTTACCCTAGAGAAAGCGGCAGTGGGAGATCTTCTTGAACGTTTTGTTTTGTGTTCATTTTCAGGATCTGGAGCTGCTGGCAAAGTCAACATTTATTGGCCACTTCTCATTGAGAAGATGACAGTGAGCTATCTTCTTGAGCTGCTGTCATCCTTCTAGTGAAGGTGCTCCCACGGTGTTGTTGGGCATGTTCCAGCATCTAGACCCAACAGCAGTGAAGAACTGACAATATATTTCAGAGTCAGGATGGTGTGCAACTTGGAGGGGAATCTGCAGGTGGTGGTGTAGCACTTTGACATAATCAATACTTTCGGCCAGTTGGACCTGTAGGTCTGGAGTCACATAAATGCCTGAATGGGTAGGGATGGAGAACTTCCTTTCCTGAAGGCTTGTAGGAAACCAGATGGATTAATTCATCATTTTTTTAAGTGTATTTATTTACTTTTGGCATGGCCAGCATTTATTGTCCATTCCCAATTGCCCTTGAATGAAAAGACAACTGAGGGTCAACCAGGTTGGTGGGCATGGAGTCATAAGTAGGCCAGAATGGCTAAGGATGACAAATATTCTTCATTGAAGAGCATTAATGGACCTAAAATACTGTCACGATTTGTCAGATAAGCATCATTTCTGAAAGTGGATTTTTATTTAAAATTGCATAACTTGAAATTCTACCCCACCCCCCATACCTCCCACTGCCCTTTGGTCTCTGATTCTCGAGGATGCTGTGGAATTGCACTGGAAGGACTGAGATAAATTGTTCACACAATGGCCCCCTAAAACAAATAAGGTTCACCACAATCAATGTGCAGTCAATCCCCAACCACTGATCACTACTCATGGTTAGATTACTCTAAAATAGTTGGTGTCATTGACAGTGAAGATGGTTATCAGGGTTTACTGAGGGATCTTGATCAGCCGGGTAAGTGGGCTGAGGAATGGCAAATGGAGTTTAATTTGGATAAGTGTGAGGTGTTGCATTTTGGGAAGACAAGTGAGGGTAGGACTTTCACAGTGAGCGGTGGGGCCCTGGGGAGTGTTGTAGAACAGTGACACCTAGGAGTACATTGTTCCCTGAAAGTATCATCACAGGTAGACAGGGTGGTGAAGAAGGCTTTTGTCACACTGGCCTTCATCAGTCAGGGCATTGAGTATAAATGTTGGATTGTTACGTTGCAGTTGTACAAGATGTTGGTGACACTGCATCTGGAATATCGTGTTCAGTTTTTGTCAGCCTGCTGTAGGAACGATGCCATTAAGCTGGAAAGAGTGCAGAGGAGATTTACAAGGATGTTGCCAGACTGGAGGGATTGAGTTATGAAGAGAGGTTGAGCAGGTTGGGACTTTTTTCATTGCAGTGTAGGAGAATGAGGGGTGAACACAGAGGTGTGTAAAACTTTGAGGGGCATAGATAGAGTGAAAGCTCACAGTCTTTTTTCCCAGGGTTGGGGAAGAAAGAATGAGAGGGCATAGGTTTAAGGTGAGAGGGGAAAGATGTAATAGGAACCTGAGGGGCAACATTTTCCCCCAGAGAGTGTTCAGTATATGGAATGAGCTGCCAGAAGAAGTGGTTGAAGCAGGTACATTAACAACATTTAAAATGTACTTGGACGGGTACATAGATAGCAAAGCTTTTGACGGATATGGGCCAAACATGGGCAAATGGGACCAGCTTAGATGGGAATCTTGGTCATCAAGGAGCAGTTGGGACAAAGCGTCTGTTTCCATGCTGTATGACTCTGTGACTCTTAGACTCTCGTCTATGGCTCTGGATTAATGTGGCCCAGAAATGCACCCATTTGATTTCCGTAGCCCTAAATTGTGCCATCTATTGCATGACTAATAATGACAAAATGTTGAACAGGGTGCATCTTCCTGTGACAGCCCATAATACAACATAGCATTAAACTTTAATATTAGCTGATCTTAGAGACATAGAAAAACTACAGCACAATTCAGGCCCTTCGGCCCACAAAGCTGTGCCGAACATGTCCCTACCCTATTTCCAAGAACCAAATGAACACTACAACTGTTGGTCTCCTGTGCGCACATTATAAGGTATGTGTGTTCAACTGATTCCACACCTCTCCAAGGCCCATTGCAGAATTTGCCAACTTACACACATGAGAGATTCAAGGGCCCTTCAGAGACTGCATCTCCCAAATGTCCTGCAAAATGTAATTGCAGTCTGCTCATGACATAATCCTTAACAGGGTGACAACATTAAGTAATAATCATTATTCAAACAATAGTACATGCACTACACATGTGCATCAAACTCCTTCACCATGCCCCTGTGGGAAGGAGCTATTGCTTGGAAATACTGTAAACCTTTCACTAGATGTCAGAGAACCAGGCTTGAGGCATCTTGGATGAGATCATGTATGAATCAAGATTTCTCATATCAGCTTCACTCTGTGCCTGAAAACAAAGAGTTTACATTCACTCAGGGGTCAGAAGCATTAGTACTCTGATGGATAGTGCCTTTATTCAGTAAGTGCTTTTATTTTGCAGAATCTTTACATTATACGAAGAAGAACACATAATGAAATTAGAATTGTTTTATTATTTTCACATGTACTGAGATACAGTGAAAGCTTCTTGTTTGGTGTGCCACCTAGATGGATCATGTCAAACATAGTTACATTGAGGTATTAAAAAGATCACAGAATGCAGAATAGAGTGCTGCATTCTATGGATTGTGGATCCTTAGGAGATCAGGATTATCCCCAGCTCCCAGAGCGCATAGGTTTCCTGTGGGTGCTCGGGTTTCCTCCCACATTCCAAAGATGTACAGGTTAGGGAGGTGTGGGCATGCTATGTTGGCGACGGAAGCGTGGTGACACTAGCGGGCTGCCCCCAGAACACTCTATGCAAAAAGGTGCATTTCACTGTGTGTTTTGATGTGACTAATAAAGATATCTTATCTTATTTCAACAACAGGAGAGCAACTCAGGCTGATAGTTTTTATTTGCAAACTCCACCTTCCGGAAGTAGTATGTATGATGCCACGTGATGGCAGTTACTCTTAGTTCACAATTTAGGTGTGTGTCCCCTTGTCATTTATCCCACAGGCTACATGTCTGGTACATCTTTATTTGTCCTCTTCCTGAGATAAACAATCTCTTCCTTTCCATCCACTGTGACAAAGCTGTTGACTGACTTGAGCCTGTGAGAATGCAGTGCAGTTAATGCAGGATAGTTCTGGGTTCCAGACAGGTCTCCTTCCTTTTGGGGAAGCTCCTGCAGCAGAACTCCTGGCTTCTCTGCACAAAGGATGCACTGAGGCCCACAAATCTACTGTGGCTAACCCACCAAAAGCCATGTTGTGACCACATTTGTTGGTGGCCCTTTTAAGAGCAGCTCTCCTTGATGGAATTTTTGTAGCCCTCAGCCAACTGTGCTACAGGCCAAGTTCCCAGGGCATGTTTTACATGTATCAGTTGCCTATTAGAAATCGTGAGAGAAACAGCACTGTAAGCCATTGGTGCTGGTGTGCCTGGAACATGAGCCCACGCGATCCCCAGTCTGAAATCCTTGAAAAAGCACTGCTCTGCCCAAGGGTGCTGGGTGCACGGATTCGGTACAAGCTCGGATAACTTGGCCAGCATTCCCTAACACACTGGATATGGAGCTGACAATGAGATTTGGAGTATTTCAGAGCTGTGAGGTGTGTTTAATGACTAACATGTGTGGTTATGTTATCTAATTGGGAATATGTGATCTTTCCACAATTTAGGGCCTTGGCTCAATGGAAGCATTCTCACCTCTGAGTCAGAAGGTTGAAGGTTCAAACCCACCCCAGGGACTGAGAACACAACTTGGACATGCCTCGGTGTAATTGTTTATTACTTCTGCTGTATGACTTTCCTGGCTGTCGATAATGGTTCAGGAGGGTGTTGCATTTCTCCAACTCAGACTGCTGTGATTGTCAAACTATCCTCACTTGCCATTGGTTGTTCAATTGTTTGTATGCACTGAGGTTCAGGCAATGCCAATGAAAAATAAAGCATTGTTACAACATTGTCATCCTATGGGACTATGTTCATGGCCAGCATTCTTCAGCTGGAGATCATGCTGGCAACCTGGGGTCAGGATTGTCTGCCTTGCATCCTGCACTTCCACAGCGATTACATTTCAGAAGTATTTCATCAGCTGTGTAGATCTTGGGTGTCCTGAAGTCCTGGAAATAGCTGCTGTAAATGGAAGCTCTAACTTTCCTTTTATACGTCAACATGGTGCCATTTCCCACAGAAAGTCACAGCCCACACGATTCAAGGTGCATTGAATCTGAAATCCAAAAATTAAAAAGTAGTTAATGAACTATTTTGTGATATTTTGAGCTCTTAGTTTATAGAAGGACACTGGACCTTCTGAGAGTCTTCTGCTGTGAAATTCAGTGGTGCTCAAGTAGTGATAGATTTACGGACTAGCAGTCAGAGCGCTGGACCGCTGATTCAGAGACATGAGTTCAAATCCCAGCATGGCAACTGGAGAACTTAAATTCAAGTAACTAGAAAGGTCTGGAATAAAAAGCAGTTGAGAGTAATTACTAGATCATTGTAAAGCCCCATCTTGTTCACTAATGTTATTCAAGGAGGAAATCTGCCATCCTCACCTGCTCTGGCCTATTTATAATTCCAGATCATCAATGTGGTTGACTCTTAGCTGCCGAAGGTTGGGGCAAATGGGAATGGAAAAGAAATATTGGGATCAGTGATGCTCTCAGGTCTTTGCCGGGTGCTAGCAGGGGGTGTGGAGGAGAATCCCTGCTGTGCTCCTAGTGCATCAGCCACACAGAAAGTCTGAGACAAAAATCCCGAGTTGCAGCTCATCCTTGATTTTCCACAATGCTTCATTTTCCACTGACAGTCCTTTATTAAAATTTATTCATTCACTTTTCACGATCTGGCATCACCGGCTGACGTTTATTGCCATCCCTAATTGTCCTTGAGAAGGTGGTGAAGAGCTCCCTACAAATGATCAGAATCAGATTTATTATCACTGACTTATCTGACATGTTTTGCAGCAGCAGTACTGTGCTTGTTAGGCTGTGTAAAAGTCAACTGCATTGTGTAAGTCTGAGTCACATTTAGCCCAGACTTTGTAAGGGCAGCAGATTTCTTTCCATGAGGGATGTTAGTGAATCAGAAGGATTTTTACAACAATCAACTGTTACTATAATCATTTGTTGCTGTGTTTCCAAATTACCACCACCGTGGTGTAGTGCACAAAAATATGGCGCAACAAAAATCGGCAGGCACGGTAGTGTAGCGGTTAGTGTAATGCTTTACAGTGCCAGTGACCAGGGTTCAACTCTGGCCACTGTCTGTAAGGAGTTTGTACGTTCTCCCCGTGTCTGTGTGGGTTTCCTACGGGTACTCTGGTTTCCTCCCACATTCCAAAAACGTACAGGTTAGGAAGATGTGGGCATGCTATGTTGGTGCTGGAAACATGGTGACACTTGTGGGCTGCCCCCAGAACACTCTACACAAAAGATTCATTTCACTGTGTGTTTCGATGTACATGTGACTATATCTTATCTTATATATAAATATGGTTCTCTCTCTTTTTGTGTCTGAGCTGTTTGTATCATCTGCAGTGAACCCTTATGGTCAGGAAGTGGTGATGTTAGATGCAGCCAAACCTGAGATATTTCAAGCATATATTTGACTAGAGTTGTTCTGATATATCAATATTGCCACTCATTGAGCTGTGCTGGAAGATGGAGGTGGATGTACCTGTCTCTTTCCTTCTTGTCTCTTTCTCTTTGCAGATTAGTCCAAGAACAGCAGAAGTACCACCAAACTCCTCTTCACCAGAAAAGTGTAAGCAAGAGGATGGAGAAGCAAAATGTGGAAAGAACATTCTGAAAAACCTGGTGGAACTACACTCTAATTATCCTGCCGTGACCTAGTTTTACTTTTTATGATTTCCTTCCTTCCCACTTAGTGTTACTAAACCCCAAGGGGATCTTTCATATACGTATCGGCCTTTGATAAGTTGAAACTGTGTAAAGTTACGAAAACAAGATGATTATCTCTCCTTCCACACCATCATGAGTTGGCTCTTGATGGTGGGTATTTAAGTAATACTTTCCAGGCCTCTATTTTGGCCATTGTTGGCATTTATATGTTAAAAAGTCAGTTGTGTCACAGTGGTATAGAGTTCCAATCAGACTTGTCCTGTCAAGGCTCTGAGCTCTGGAGGACAGGCAGCACAAGTTCACCAGAATGATATTGAACTGAAAGGTTAAATTATCATGACTACATGGACTATGGTTGAGTTCTCCTGTGTAACAATTTAAGATGTGGCCTCAATGATGAAAATGTTTATATGGGGTATATAAAGGGATCTTCTGGAGCAATGTGATCCATGCAAAGGCATTTTCAAACCATAATCTCCCCAGCTGCAGAATCACACAATCACTTCAATCCAAATGATATTTACCATAGACAATCCACTGGGGTGGAGCACAAGAACAACTTGGATAACCTGCTTGGGTTCGTTTAAAAAGTTAAGGAAATTATCAGGAGAGCATTTGTCCTGGGATTCTAGAAACCTAAAGTGCGTTGCTTGTTACAAAAGATGAAGTGGGAAATGTTTCATCTGGGACTATTGCCATTGTAAGAAACTGATTTTTTGTTTTGTGTTTACGAAGTGATGCATGAGGTTTATTTTTCCTGAATAACAAATAGCATGGAGTGAGGGGATTTGGCAATCAGTCTGATTTCATTCGCGATAAAAGGGTCACAGTGTCAAAAATATATATGAAAAATAGCTTGACCAATGCACAGAATATATGTGGATTTAAAATAAAACTGCAGGATCTGATTGGGAACAATTAGGCTTAATTGTGCATTACTCAATCATGTTATAGATAACTTGAGTTCCTGATTATGTGCATAGTTGACCTTTGTTTACACCTTGTGCTCAATTTTAGTGCAGATTAAAGAGACTGGATTTCAACCCCTGGATCCCTTTATATGAATTTGCTGCATTACAGAGTTTGTTCTGTTACAGAAGAAAGCAATGTCTGTCTTGAGCTGAAGGAAGGGTGTCGCTTTATGAAGGTAACAAAAACTAGAGGGCATTGTCTTAAGGTGAGAGGGAAAAGATTTAAAAAGGACCTGAGGGGCAACTTCTTCATGCAGAAGGTGATTTGTTTATGGAACAAGCTGCCAGAGAAAGTAGTTGAGGCAGGTACAATAACAATATTCAAGAGACATTTGGATAAGTACATGGATAGGAAAAGTTTAGAGGGATATGGGCTAAATGCAGGCAAATGGGACTGTCTGAGGTGAGCACATTGATCTGGTTAGGCCAAAGGGCCTGTTTCCATGCCGTATTACTCTATGACTCTATTTGTTAAGGTATTTAAAGAAGAATGATGCAAAGTATTAATATAAGTAAATGTTAGCAAAAATGTACTGTACTAATATCAATGTAAATGAGAGGATTAGATACTGTAAATGCCACGGGGAACAACCGTGCAAACAAAATGGCCAAAATTGACTATTTATCTGGTGGTTACTGTCCAGAGGTTTTTTTTTGGATATTGGAATCCTGCAGATCTTTGGATCTCCTTCCCTCAGGAGCCTTCTTCAAGTAACATCTATTGCAGTCTTTAATGCCTCTTGGGAGATATGGCAATGGTTCTGTTATTGGTTTATTGTTGTCACATGTACCGAGATACAGTGAAAAGCTTTACTTTGTGTGCCATCCAGACAGATCATGTCATGCACATTACATTGAGATAGTAAAAAGAAAACAGAATGCAGAATATAATGTTGCAGTTACAGAGAAAGTCCTGTGCAGGTAAACAAATAAAGTGCTAGGACCACAATGAGGTAGATTGGCAGTGTCTGGGTTTGGCAGAGTTGAGGTTGAGGGTATTGCCACTCTGCTGCCCACTCCCTGGATGCTGCATTAGACTGGACTGTGCTGGCACTGTGCCACCTGCAAGAAATAGTGCCTCATGATCCCCTTGTTCCCACACTTATCGGAACTGGATGTGGAGGAACTACATCACGGAACCCCTCCAGCTACACCAAGTTCAATCTCAGGTCTCAGTCAGCATGGTGTAGAGGTTGGGAGTTAGGGGTCTGCTTGTTTGGTCTCTTAATCTGACCCAGGAGGAAAGGTCAGTCCAACTTAATTTCACCCAATATCCTCGTTCATGGATTTTGTTTGAACAACCCTTTACAAAAGGAAACTCTACATTTGTCATAAAGAATATATTTTCTAGCCTTACAGAAATTATTTTGTTGAGGAATTGTATAAATATACTGGAATGAACTAGCTGCAAGATACTTGCCATTCCTAGAAATCCCTCTAGAGTTAAAACTTCACACTTTAAAATGAAATTCATGTTGGAAACCAGTTTGGGAACATTTGAGAGCTTTTTATAAAAGGGGTAGCTGATGTGATCTCAACAAGTCATGATGTGAATTACATACATTAACTGCTAGGGTCAAACTGAAAATAAAGACATCAAGATTAACAATTGAAAAACAACGTGATATTAATTTGCATTCAGATGGTTAGTTGAACCCTGGAGGGGCCATTATGGTAATCTCTTCATTGAGCCCAGTAATAAAAAGGGAGCCTGGATGTCTCAGTAAAACATGGTGACAATGCAATAATCAAAACTGTAGGCTTTTTTCTCCATTGAATTTCTGCTTGAAATGAGATAGTGCTGTTCATGACATGGCATGAATGCAATCTGTCAAATTGAATTGCATAGCATCAGAAGTTCTATCAAAGAATTAGCACTAAATGTAAAACCTTTAATTCAAGCTGAAATTGTTGGAGATGGAAGAGTAGGCAGCTTTTTTTAGCTTTCACTGGTGTCCAGTTGAGAGTCAGAGATGAGACTGCATCTTTGACTAACTGTTTTGACTTCTAAATAGTACAAATTGTACATTCTATTCAATAGTTTTAGCATCGGTGTGATACTGTTCCTGTGTCACAGTGATGGCCCAAATTCCGTAAACATGGCAATGCGGGTCTTTTTAACATCTCCCTCCATGGGTATACTAAAAATCAGAAAATGCTGGAAATACTTAGCAGAACAGGCAGGACGGATGGGGAAAGAAATACAAGGTCAGGGACTTTTCTTGAGCACTGAGAAAATGTGGAAAATAGGCATATTTAAACCTGCAGAGCAGGGTGGAGTGAGCAACGTTTATGACGGCGCAGGTCGAAAGGATCTGGATGGAAACTTTTGGTGTTTACTGGGAGAGGGTGCTGAAGAGTTGCCAATGGCAGCAAATCTATCTGGAGGAGGTGGGAATAGAGGGAGGACGGGGGAGCGAGAAACAAAACAACCTGCCAGAACAACGAGCTTACAGACCAATAGCTGCTAGAAATCTGATCTAAAGGACAACGCTGGGAATGCCCAACAGGTCAGTCAGTATCTGTGCAGCGAGAAACACTGAGTTACATCTGAACTATCTCTTGTCATCAAATATCCCATTATGGGTGATTTTGCTGTTGTTTAACAAGCTGACCTCTGCCATGTGGAGGCTGATTGCCCGTCTCTAATGAGACACTAGGGGCACAGATACAGTAGATAGTGAGCAATTTTACCCCTTAGCAGGTGTGTCCATAACCAGAGAGCATAGGTTGAGGCAAGGGATAGTAGTTTTGGAAAGGATTTGAGGAAGAATTTTTTTCATCTCGAGGGTCATTGAAATCTGAAATGCACTACAGGAAGTTGTGGTGGAGACAGAGATTCTCACAACATCTCAGAAGAATTCAGATGAGCATCTGAAATACAATGGTATGGAAAGTTACACATTGAGTTCTGGATGATGGGATTGGGATACATAGGAATGTAATGGTTGGCAGGGACATGGTAGGTCGAAAGGCCTGTCTCCGTGCCTTATGACTCTATGACATCTCCCTCCCATTATCTCCCAGACAGTCACTGATCTCACTTCTTTGAGAGATCTTGTCTCTATAATGGGGAAGATGTCCCAAGACTCAGCCCCCTAGTTCTCCACCCTCATACAGCCTGCTTCTACCTTCTACCTAAGACTCACAGGCAGAAATCTGTGGGGAGACATCTTGCCTCAACCTACGTGTTATTTCTTCCTTTCCCACATACACCTCTGACACCTCTGATGCCCTCTGAAACTTTAACAGTTTCCTGCCTCTGTGTACCAAGCACCTCACTTTCCTCATGGACATCCAATTCTTCTACCCTTCCATCTTAAAGGCAGGATGGCCTGACGGTCCTTTGCTTCTTCTGTGAACAGAAGCCCAAGCTGTCCCGTTCACCACCTGCTTTACCCAGCTGAACCCGTTCTTGCATTGAATAACATCTCCCTTAAGTCTACTTGCTTTCCCCCAATCGAAGGTATGGCTTTAAGAGCTCATATGAGCCCAAGCTAAGTCTCTTTGTTTGATACCTAGAACAGTCCTTTTTTTATCCTCCTCAAGTCCCCTTCCTCACTTATTCTTCAAGGACATTGATAACTGAACTGGTTCTGCTTCCTGATCACATACAGAACTCAAAAACTTTGAAATGTTAGCTACCAACTTCAGTGCCCACTTCCACGTTGTCCATCCCTAATTTATCCCTTCTTTTTCTCAACTTCCCTATCTCCTTTTATGGGATAGGTTAGCTGCCAATATCCTTTATAAGCCCTCTGACTCCAAAAGTTATGTTGACTACATCTCTTCCCATGCTACTTCCAGCAAGGACTTCATTCCATTCTCCCAGTTTCTCCGTCTCCGTCGTATCTGTTCTGATGATGAGACTTTCCACACCAGACTTCCTCTTTCCACAACAGTGGATTTCCCTTCACTTTACTGTACAGGGCTCTCAACTATGTCTGTTCCACTTCCCTCACATCCCCTCCAACCAAAAGCAAAGATAGGGATCCCCTTGTCCTCAACCTCTATCCCACAAGCCTTTTTATCTCTTTTCTTCCCATCATCTTGGGACCAGAAAGCTCTTTCTAGTTGAAGCAACAATGTGCTTGCATATCCTCCAATTTACTGTATGCACTCAGTGCTAACAATGAGGTCTCCTCTACATTGGAGAAGCCAAATGTAGATTGGGTGATCACTTTGCAGGACACCTCTGTTCAGTCCACAAGTCTGATCATGAGCTTCCAGATACCTGGCACATTAATTACCTATCCCAATCCAATTCGGACCTCTCTCATCTTTGGCCTCTTCCACTGTAAGGTAAGTGTAACTGTAGTTCATTCTAACAACGTCTGCATCAGCTTGATGGTCTTTGCATCAGGGCTCTTTCACTGCTCCTTCCCTGTGGTTGTTGAACAACATAGTTATTTAAGTATTTCATCTACCATTTTCTTTCCTACATGAAATGCTAAGTATGAATTCAACAGGTGAATCAGGAGAGATATCAACTGAGTTTCAATATCAAAGGTTGACATTTATCTGAGTCGGAAGTGAATGAAGTAGTTAACCAGCCACCAGACAGCGTGCCAGTGATTTACTTTCTTGGGAGGTTCGTCTTGTCACTGAATACTTGAACAAACTTCTGCAGATGTACTGTTGAAAATATCCTGACTGGTTGCATCGTGGTCTGGTATGGCAACTCGAATGCACAGGAACAAAAGAAGCTGCAGAGAGTCATGGACTCTGCCCCGTCC
>JARFYF010000064.1:7475895-7486323 GCA_030265395.1 Rhina ancylostomus
CACATGTATTTTCCAATTCATGATTAAACCTGAAGGCAAATTGGCACCAATAGCAGTGAGAAACCAACACCACAGAGCCCAGATTCACAGCCATGAAGACTGAAATCTGATACGTGTTACTGTGTTGGAATATAATCTGCCGTGTGGTCAGCAGCAAGCTGTTCTTTTTTTGTTTCAGATTCATTGTGATAGGTAATTCTTGTTTATCTGTCCCTTTTTACATCATATCAGAGGTAATCCTTGTTTATATGTAGCTTTTTACATCATATCAGATGTTCACTTTCATGAATATCTTTCATTCATTTTCATACTAACAGTGAGCTGGTCACATCTCATGTATTTAGACAGAGAGAGAAAGGACTGTAAGGCCAAGCTACTAACAGACCAGATACTTTCTTGCAATACAGAAATAACCACACTTTAAAGGCACTTCACTGGGACATTCTGAAAAGGATGTAAAATGCACTATATAAATAAATATCCTTTTTCCTTGTCTTTTATTATTTCATTTGCTTGCTCATTTCCCCAATCTTGTTGGGAATTGATGCTTCTGATGCCTTGAGGTGTCTCAGCCTGAAACGAGTAGGTGGTCTTGATTCAGTAGCTGGTTCTAACCATAAGTGGCAATGGGGCAAAGAAAGTGCTCGGTTACATCCTCGAAGTGGATGCTAATCTCAGCTCAACTTGGCACAAGAAGCAACAAGAGGGCCATTATTTCACAGGAACAGAAAACCTCCCAGTGGTGCACAGTTCTCTTTGCAAGTCTGTACACAAATATCTGTAAGAAAAGACTGCACAAACCTAAGTAACAATGTGGACTCCACAGACACAGTTGGAACCTTTTGAAAAAAAAGTCTGTGTTGTAAAATGCCAAAAATAAAAAGTCTTTAAAAAATAATGAACCCAAGACCTTTCTGTTTGTCAGGAGCTTTTTCATTTTTATTTTTACACAGGGGACCGTTTCGCTGGTCTGATCAGTTTTCTTTACAAGGGACTTTAGTTGGTTTGGTTTCTTTTCCTCTTTTACAAGAGACGTGGGTGTTTTACTGGAACATCAAAAATTGAACAAGAGAGCTCTTTATTTTTCCATAGATGTACACTTTTTTTCTTTAAAGAGACAGAAAGAAGTAAAGTTCAGTAGCTGTTAGGAGCAAGCAACAATATTGTGGATAAGCAGAATGATAAGATGTTAAATTAATATTAACCATTCCCCACATCAATGGTGCATTGTTTGATATGCAGCAAGATAAATGTTAAAATCAAATTAAAAACAGTAAGTCCTGGAAATACTCAACAGATTTGGCTGCATCTGAGAGAAGAGAAGCAGAGTTAATGTTTCAGGTTGAAGATCAGTCATCAGAACTGGGAAGGAGACAAAAGACGCTCATAAATGTGAAGAATGGATCCCCACTGTAAATTGTTGCGGAACTTCTGAATTGAACAGTCAGGTGCAGGGAGGAGGACAGCACGGATGATGTGTAAGAGGACAGATATTTACTGGACCACCAGCGGTTAGTAGTCATAATTTTGAAGCAGCATGGGATTTAGATATCATTTTAATATATCATCAGGGAAAAAACTTCCTCGGACCACTCTGCTCTGTAGATAGAAGACATCCTGGAGTAGAATTTCCATGGGAGTTCTTATCTCCCATCAGAATTGCAGTGGAAACTTCAGGCATTGGCATAATTATCTCACTGCATTGGTATTCCAAACACTGGGCCAACTTCTGGCAAAGTCCAGTCAGGACATTAAACAGATGCCTACAGATTCTGCAAAGGTTGAGGATTTCGATTTTATTGCCTGCAAAACAAGGGCACAGCTAGTACAGCTGCTGTCTGACTGCCCCAGAGGCATGGCTTTAGTCCTAACCTGGGGTTCTGTATGTGTGGAGTTTGCACGTTCTCCCTGTGAACACATGGGCTTCCTCTGGGTGCTCCAATTTCCTCCCACACCCTAAGGATGTGTGTAGGCAGGTTATTTGCCTACTATAAATTGCCCCCAGTATGTAGATGCGTGGTAGAATCTGGGGGGATGAGAATGTGGAGAGAATGAAAAAAACAGGATTAACGTGAGATTAGTGTAAATGGGTGGTTGATGGTCAGCATGAACTCAGTGGGCCAAAGGACCTGTTTCTGTATTGTATTTCTCCATGACTCTATGATTAAAACTCTCAACATAGCCAGCATAGAATCAATGGACCAAATAGCCTCCTCTGATGTCATAGAAAATGTGAGAATGATAATGTCAATATTCCAATAACTTTCGATGTGTTCACATGCATGTGGTAAACATAGAAACATGGAAGTTTCAGTCAGTTGCACCTTGATCGTCCATAGGGTGCACTATCGCAGTCTTCTCTTAATGCAGTCAATATGAAATGAGTAAATTGACATGAACAGCAACTTGTTATGGACTGTTCCTGTATTCTTAAAATTTCATTTATTCACTGCTCAAAGAGGCTCAATATTTCCAATTACATATAATTATATTTTATGGGCATTCTAAGATATAGTAACTCTCTGACTCTCAAGAAACTAATTTTATATGAATTTATATTAATGCACACAGTCATTTTCCCAGGGAAATGAAATCAAAAACTATAAGGCATAGTTTTAAAGTGAGAGTGGAATGATTTAAAAGAGACCTGAGGAACAGCTTCTTCACGCAGAGGTGCATCTATGGAACGAGCTGCCAGAGGATGTGGTTTGAGGCAAGTACAATAACAACATTTAAAAGACACTTGGACAGGTACATGGATAGGAAAGGTTTGGAGGGATACAGGCCAAATGTAGACCAATGGGACTAGCCTAGGTGGCCCCCTTGGTTGGCATGGACAAGTTGGCCCAAAGGGCCTGTTTCCATGTTGTATTACTCTGTGACTCTCTGCATTTGGACTCCCACAAGTTATTAATGACACATTCTACAGTATTTTTTAAAGTTTGAAGTTTCTCAGCTTCAACATTATTCTGATTATGTACACCAAACATTATTTTACTTTCTGTAAAATAAAACTAAATGAAATTAGTGTTTAATATTTCCTGGTTTACGGTCAAGAGAATTCTTCGATCTAATTATCCACTCAACCAGTTTGATGACATCGTTAGTGCTCCACTACACGTATCACCTATCCATGTGACCCAGTTTTGAGCCTTGTTGGAACAAGGAGAATGACACCACAGAACCCACTTAATCATTATGGGCTGGGTTGCAAGCTCACTATCAAGCATGGTTCATTTGCCACTGACTGGAAAATTCATGCAAATATTTCTAGTGATACTGCAGTGGGGTTTCACAATGACCAGTTACCATTTGACCAGAGATTACAACCAGACAATCTTTCTGCCATTCTTATAATATAGCAAATGTATAACAACCAAAGAAACATCCTTTCTAAACCTCAGCAAAACCATTTACCTGCACAGCCTGAGAGTCCATAATTCAGAAAATGATGTACACTAACAATTTGACAAACAAAAGATGCTCATATGGAATTAACACCATGTTAACAGGCTGTTCAGCCTAAGAAGGTTATGCAGTGTTCCTGATTCTTGGAAATCTCTTCCGAACTCTATCAATGTCTCCTTCTGTAGCTTTTTCCCACCTTCCACTTAGATGATTGTCTCTTTAATCATATCCATGCAATTTGCTTCATGTGTTCCATGAAGAAGCAGGTTGCTGCTTGTCACACTTGGAGCCTGAACTCCTTACTGAATCTATTGATAACATCGAACAGTACAGCACTGGAACAGGCCCTTTGGCCAATGATGTTGTGCCAAACTAATTAAAGTAATGATGCCTAATTAAATTAGCCTCTTCTGCCTGCACATGGTCCATATTCCTCCATTAGCTGCATATTAATGTGCCTATCTAAGAGCCTCTTAAATGTCTCTATTGTATGTACTTCACCACCACCCCGGCAGTGCATTCCAAACACCCACCACTTTCTGTGTAAAAAACTTGCTCTGCACCTCTCCTTTGAAGTTTCCCCCTCTCACCTTAAATGCATGCCTTCTAGTATTAGATGTTTCGACCCTGGGAAAAAGATATCGGCTGTCTACTCTGTTTATGTGTCTCATAATTTTATGAACTTCTATCATGTCTCCCTTCAGCCTCCGCTGCTCTTGAGAAAACAATTCTACTTTGTGCAACCTCCCCTCATACACATGCCCTCTGATCCAGGCAGCATCCTGGTAAACCTCGTCTGCACCCTCTCCAAAACCTCCACATCCTTCCTATAATGAGGCGACCAGAATTGAATGCATTACTCCAGATCTTATAACAATCATAACTACACTATGTTTACACCTTCTGAACTTGTTCTGCATTTCACAATTCCCACATTCTTTTGTCCATGTTCTCACCCTCTCACTGCTCCTATTCACTCACTGCCCAGGTAACAGTTAGATTATTCCCCCATGGTTATCCTAGTTTTACCCTGTCAGAGATATCTCCCTTTCCCCTCCTTTCCTGCAATTTACCGAGTTTCTTTTATCTCCTTCCCAGTTCTGACAAAGGGTCTCCAACCTGAAGCTATAACTCTCTTTCCCTTCCCACAGATGTGGCGTGACCTGCTGAGTGCTTCCAGCATTTTCTGTTGTTATTTTACGTTTATGCTCCCTAACTCAGGAGCACCCCACCCCCAACAAAGAAAGAAGAACTCAGCTGGTTTTTGCTTCTGCATGGATGCAAGTTCCCTCTTTAAAAATAAACACACTGTGGTATGTTTCCAGAAATGGTCACCATTAAACATTATCAAAGAAGCACCATGCTGAACATAAAAACTAACATGTAACACGAAGTGGTATAGAAAAAATCTTGGTCATAGATAGAAAAACAGTAGACGGCTCCATTGAAAGAAACAATCCTGAATAGCTGGAGCTATTAATATGAAGCGTATATTTTAGATTCCTACAAATACCTGGACATTTTCTATGCCCATTGGCTTATTGCCCATTGATGCTTGCAGGACCCAAACTTCTCAAAGGCCAGATGTTACTTGAGAGAACTGTCGATGGGCATTTGATGGTCAGTGAGGACTCAGTTATCTAAAGGGCCTTTATCCATGTTGTATGACTTTCTGACTCGTCGAATAGATAAACTGAATAGTTTAAAATCAAATGCCAACATTAATGTTTTCCATGTGCATAATTTAATTAACAAATGTGGTTCTATACTCTAATTGAAATTAAACTCAAGATGGCATTCTATATTGGGGTTAAAAAATTCCTTTTTTTCAGAATGATTGACCTTCAAGAAAGATTCCTATGAGAAGTTATTGATCTGAATCATTAACCATGTTTCTTTCTCCACAGATACTGCCTAACCTGCTGAATGCTTACAGTATTTTAGGTTTAGAGCATCTACAGTTTCCTACTTTTGTACAGGAGTGTAACATATCGCCGAACTAAATCCCAACATCTTTAACAAATTTAAAAAACTTCCATGAGCACATAATTCCTGCAAACTCATATTGAGTATTGTCATGCTTTTATGTTATTTTTTCTATATTACAAATTGCAACGTTTACATGAATAACGGAACTTGTCTATGTGAATATTACACTCCACTGTCAAGAAGTGTTGCAGTATATGTGTTGCAATTGAAGATCCGTCACCTGCACTTGATGTTGTTACACTTCAACCGGTCCTAATGCCCTGCTTCTCACACCACCAATGGCAGTGTTATTTGAATAGCATAGCACAAGTGATATAAATATAAGGAGAGAATTCGAGTACAATTGCATTTACCTTGTCCAATTACACCTACCCTTAAATCTTGCTTTACCTGAAGATTACACCCGGTCTTAGTGTTCTGGCCTAAAAATTGAATCACATAGCACATGTCTTTTCTGCAATGAGGACCTGATGCAGGTAAATGGGATCATTATGGATGGGTGAAATAGTTGGCATGGACGTGGTAGGCCAAAGGGCCTGTTTCTGTGTTGTACGACCCTATGACTAAGACTCAAAGCCAAAAAAGTTTGATTAGTGCAGCAATAGGTTTTGGGCCAATGTAAACAATAGAACTATGAAATCGATTGCTGAACCTAAAGATGTGCTTAATCCTGCATAACAGACAATGTAGGAGGCTTCTGTGCATATAATACATCAATGTAAGGAAGCACTGAGTATGCTGCAGTGACACCAATCACTGTGCAACACCAGTGTGATGTTGCTGCTTTAATCCTAATGCACATAAACATGATGAAGAAACAAGGTTGGCCTCGACCAGTTAGCCCTAATGGAGGGATGTGGCTTACTCAACCCTCAGCCGCTCAGTTCTTATCCAAGCTTCTGTTGGGGAGTCTGCTACAGAAGAAAAGAAAGGATGAACCAGAGGACCAGATCTGCCCGTACCTTAGCAGTAAAACTTCTACTTTCTTTTGCTCAGATGGGTTGGGAGTGCCAGATCCAGATCCTTATTCTAGTTACACATCAGCACCGCCCCATATCCAGCTAAGTATCAGCAAACCAAGATGCCTGCTTCCCATTCCGTTCAGCTTCTCTTAGTGTTACATGACCTCTCCTCCCCCTACCAATCCGCCAAACTATTTGCAACAGAAGTTCCTATAGTGGACCTTTGCATTCGGAGCCCCTACCATGATGGGTGATACATTGCAACCCCTGAAGTGTCACATGATTGCTTGAAGGACCAAACTTGAAATTACTTATATCTATCAGAATCAGAATCAGGTTTATTATCACTGACATATGTTGTGAAATTTGTTGTTTTGCAACATAAAAATTACTATAAGTTACAAAAATAAATAAATCGTACAAAAGATGAATAACAAGGTGGTGTTCATGGGCAATGGACCGTTCAGAGATCCGATGGCAGAGGGGAAGAAGCTGTTCCTGAAACGTTGTGTTTGGGTCTTCAGGCTCCTGTACCTCCTGGTAGTAACGTGAAGAGGGTGTGTCCTGGATGGTGAGGATCCTTTATGTTTGACGCCGCCTTCTTGAGGCACCGGGTCTTGAAGATGTTCTCGATGGTGGAGAGGGTTGTGCCCGTGATGGAGCTGGCTGAGCCTGCAACCCTTTGCAGTCTCTTTCGATCCTGTGCATTGGAGCCTCCATACCAGGCAGTGATGCAACCAGTCAGAATGCTCTCCACTCTACATCTGTAGAAATTTGCAAGAGTCTTTGGTGACATACCAAATCTCCTCAAACTCCTACATTTCCTAGTTTCCTATGACACCTCAAATGTTTTGAAAGGCCCTGAAAAGACCTGCCACAGGTCCCTTGTACACTGGCATTGTTGTGTCTGTTCTTGAGCACTGCACAACTTCCTTCCCTTGTCCCAGAAGCAAAGGTCAAGGTAGGAGGTAAGAGATTTAGAGGGGATCTGAGGGACAAATTTCTTACACCGACAGTAGTTGGAATCTGGAATGTTCTGCCTGATGGTGGTTGTGGGTTCTTTTACAACATTTAAGAAACATCCAGACAAGCAATTGAATTTCTAAGGCAGAGAAGGCTATGGACCTAATTATTATAGATGGGTGCAAAGGTCAGCATGGACGCAGTGGACCAAAGGGCCTGTTTCTGTGCTGTATGGCTCTGTGACTCTGAGACTCAAAGTCAATGGAGTTTGATTGGTAAAATAATACACTGTGGACCAATCTAAACTGAAGGTCCTGTTTGTTTGAAAAGTAGAGAAGTCTTAGGCTCTACCTAATTCAATGAGACGCCAGATCAAGAGCATTGCTCCATCATCTGACAGCAGGGGGGTAAAAGGAAGTGAACGTTTGTGTAGCTTACAGCTTTCCAATGTTTAACAAGAAGCTGACAGAGAGGGATTGGCCTTCTGTGACATCTAGCTCTTAGACTTTTTATCAACAAAAAATGTGAGCCTCACAAAGGTGGTCCGCAAACTGTAGCATATAAGTGTACCACACACACATTACTAGACCCTGTCGGATATTATTTTACCTTCACAGAAGAAGGTGCCAGAAGTGGGGGGAGAATGATATGATTAAAACATTCTTCAGTCACTCTGGTTTTGTAATATTCTGATGGCATAACTGGATGACATTGCTAATGACTCCGCAAAAGACCTCACGATGAACATCGGCCTCACATAATCCACTCTCGCCTCTTTGTCTGTGGGTCCAGCGTCCTACAAAGGAATAATTCATGGTTTTTGTAGCACCCTGTGACCACCCTCTGCTTAAAATGCCATTTGTCAAAGTCCACACCTCGAAAAGCAAACATTAACAAAAATATCAGAGTATTTTGAAATATTTCTGCTTAGAAATGTTTTTTTTTCATTAATCGGGCTGTATCATATTAATGCCTGGTTTATTTAAATTTGAACTTTAGTTTCATGGTTAAATTCACATCCTTGCCACCTAAGATGTTCAAGTGTTTTAACAAAATGAAAACTGCAAGTTAAAATGCGGACATTATATTTTTAAGGAAATAATATCGTAGATTGTCGAGTCTGGCCACCTGCTATGTAAATTGAGAAATTAAAGATGATAAAATCCAAAAGCAGTACACAACCAAGTTTAAAGTGTGGATAAAGAGATTAGGAAAAACATATTTTGAAACAACTGTGGCAAGTGGGATTCATATTCTAAGACTCTCTCTCATTTAGCCAGCTGCTTACTCCAATGTGTTACAGATGTTCTGCTTACGAAGCTAACAGCTTTAACTATTCCCCTCTCTTTTTTTAAGGAGGCTCCTTTAAATCTACATCTCGGGTTAAGCTTGTGATGACAGTTTCTGTCTCATGCCTCAGTGAAATAACTTAGTTTTCCTTGGATGGGTTATGGTAGATGAGTGGTTGGTAGTGGACCAGAACTGCAAAGCCTGGACCTGTGATCTCAAGTTGAGAGATCAACTGCTGGAGAATTTATACTTAATTAACTTAAAAAATATGGAATTAAAAGTGATATTATTAAGAAATTACTGGATTATCTTTAAAATCGTTGGGCTTTAGAAGCAAACTCGCAGGTGTTACCCAGTATGGCCTATATGTGACTCCTGACCCATACCCATGTAGATGCTTCATATTTTCCTTTTAAAATAGTGTATCAAAAAGCACATAGCCTGCAGCTGTTCAAGAAACAACCAAGAATGGGCAATAGATCCCAGTCTTGTTCGTGACCCATGAATGAAATGTGAAAGAACATTCAAAGTCTTGTACGAATGCAAGTGGAGTGACCGTCAGTGAATTCCTTGCGCTGAAGAAGAAGAGGTGGGAGGATCACCCCACAAACCATTTGTGGTTTGAGCTGATTGCATCCCATTGCTCACGGCTCTGTGCAGTTACACCTGACCCTTCTCAAAACTTTAAATAGGTTCATGAGAAATAGAAACAGGAGTTGGACCATTGAGCTACTGTTCCTGCCTCTGCCATTCAATTACCATTTGTTAACACTTTTGGCATCAGCTCCAATGTTTCTACTGCTACTGCTGGTGCTGCTACGATTGTTACTGCTGCATTTAATAAAACAAGGTGAGTTTATATTTCTTTTGGACATGTGTTTAATGTCAGTTTTAAATATTCTTAACCAAAGAACTGTTCACTCATTCAAGGTCAGTTTTTGTGCTGTTTTTGAACAGGTTTTCATCAGATTCTTAATGGGCTGTTTCAAATAAGTGTTAGTCTATTAGTTTAACCATGTTAAAGACCATTTTAAAATGGCAAAGATAACAACTTGATGGAAGCACATGCATATGGAATCTCAGCTCCTATGTTGTTATATCAGAGAAGTTCAGACAAGGAAATAAACTTGGTATTTTCAATCAAAGAGGTCACAATGCAGCTTAATATTTAGAATATTAAATTTGATTATTTAATTTAAAAGCTTAAGACATGCATTTGGTTAAGCAGTTTAATTTCCTTTGATATCAGTGCTTAATATAAAGTTTACACAAACATTGGCCAACTGCGGCAGACTGAAATTGTTCTCTGCAATACCAGCAACAAACACAGACTGGATTGTGTGGTCAGTGGTGAGCGAGCGGCGCCAATATCCATTACACTTACAGCTGACCACAAACTTTCTATTGGCTTTTACACTGGAAACTGCAGTAATTAGAAAACTAGAAGAGCACAGCCCCCTCTACAGGGGATCTGGATCCTGCGAGACAGGTACAAGTCCTTCTCCAGTTGCCCACAATAAACATTAAAGGAGCAGTGCATCTGTTCTGTACTCCACACCGGAAACGCTGTTCCATTGAACTCCGTGGAATTGGTTGCAGAGGTAGAGAATGATAAGAAAATGGCTCTGTGTTGTTCAGTGACAATATACCACCCTGTTGTAGAGAGGCAATACATCATCATATTGAACGTTGACAATATATCACCCTATTTCAGAATGACAAAATACCACAATATTTTACAGTAAGAAAAAATATCATATTGTACAGTGACAATTGTCATCATATGGTTTGCAATTTTGGGCCCAATATCCAGGGA
>JARFYF010000064.1:7682286-7695191 GCA_030265395.1 Rhina ancylostomus
AAACTACTTACAGACAGCCGCTGGAATTGAACCTGGGTTGCTGGCGCTGTAATAGTGTTACACTAATCACTACACTACCAAGCTTGAATATCAGGAAAATTACAACTTAGTTCAGAGTTCCCTTTATTTTGTTCAAAGCTATATAGCGATTAAAAATGGCTTGAGAACTTTGATTGGGCCATTCAATTCTTCTTCTGTGTTGGGCAGCTTATATTTTTTTTATTCACAGGATGTGGGTGTTGCTGCAAGGCCAGCATTTATTGACCATCCTTAATTGCCTTTGACTTCATCCACCAATACAACCAGCAGTTTTAAAAGAATAACATCTTCTGTGCTTTGCCTTGAATTTAGTCTTACATCTATGTCCCCTCAAAACCACACAATTAGAGGATCTCTTTCTGTCTTCATGGTTTCAAAAACCTGTCAAAATGCCCTCTCAATATGCCTTGTTTGAACATTGACAAATGAGGCAGCACCCTACTGATCTGTGCTCTGTCAGCTTTATTCCCTGCCTTAAACTGCAACAGAAAGAGCAGTGGGTCTGAGGCAGAAGACAGTTATGATGCCAGTTGGTATTTCATCCTTGACTGCAAATAATAAGAATTATTAGTTTGTCTCAGAATTTGATAGACACTGGAATTTAGTACCATTATCCTGCAATTACTTGCCCTGTGCTGATGTGCATCAATTTTTTTGTTACAAGGGAACATAAACAGAGATAAGACCTGGACAGAAATAAAAATTTGAACTTTATCTTTCCCATGAATATATTCACACTGTTCTTTGCACAGATCAGCAAACAACACAAGTCCTAGCGTCATACAGCACAGAAACAGGCACTTCAGCCCTCCATGTCTTTGCCGCCTCATCTACACTAATCCCATTTAACTGCATCGTTTTCTGCTTCACCCTGCTATGCCCGCACCCTCCTCACATTGTCTGGACCACTTCCAATCGCCCTCTCCCTGCACCTTCGCTCCATCCATCCATCCCTGCGCCTGGACCATGTAGGGTGAACCGCTAGGCTATCACCCTTTCAGGTCGGCTTGAGTTCCACCCTGTCATCTTCCTTCTAGGTCTGCTTGAACCCAGGCCTGCCTTCTCCCTTTCAGATCCACCTTGAGCTCCCCCCCGCCGCTCGCTCCCTCTGCACCGCACATGGTTCACCCTTGCCCTGCTTTGCCTGGTTCATGCTTCCCCCGTACCTAGTGCACTGGCTCGTCGCCATGTACCTCTTCACATTGCCTGGTCTACTTCCAATACCACGCACCCCCCACTCTCCTTGCACCACATTGCATTTGGCTAGTTGCCCCTTCGCTCCATCCATTCCTGCCCCTGGTTCACCTGTTCACCCTACATGGTCCGCTGGGACATCACCCTCTCGGGTCCGATTGAGCTCCCCTCTCCCTCTTGTGATGCAGCATTTGGACCCCAAATGTTGACAATTTCTTTCATCCCACAGATGCCGCCCGGTCCGCATCCAGTTTGCCAGATCCACTCCAGATCATTCTGCTGCCTTGGTGCTGCCGTCCGCTGTCCGCCACCCGCCACCACTGTGGTCTCGTAGTTCCCACCCTCTTCACTCTGCCTTCAGAATAGGTTGGTTCATACTCCCCCATCTCCCCACCTGGCATGTCACCCTAAACCTCTTTGCGGTCTACTTCCAATTGCCCTTCGCTCTCTCTGCCCTACCCTGTGATCAATTACTGCTGTGCCTTCCTGGGCTAGTTGCCCCTTCGCTCCATCCATCCCTGCTCCTGGTTCACCCCTCAAAAGTGCACAGTTTGTCTTAAAATTGCTTTTGTTGATAATTTAAATGCCTTAATTATACTTGCAAGCACAGATTATTAATGTAGTCACAAGAGTGGCATCCCCAGAGCAACAGCATTATTTCTAGCACATGAAAACAGGCATTGAGGAAGAAGGCTCTAGCAAGTACCATGATTTTCTCTATTATTGAAAACTGTCCATTGGCTGCCCCTTATTCTGCCTCATCCAGGCATCTGTGGAGCTTATCCAGTGCTATGAGATTAATGAGGAACCCCTTCTGATGATTCCATCAGCAAACTGAAACTAGCCTTGTGAAGTCTAGGACTTGCTGACAGATTCAGAGAGCCACGTCTGTTCCATCCTTCCTACTACAAGACCAAAACCCCACTGATTTAAAGGGGATTGCAGTACAGATTTAGGAGACAAAGTGTAAATTGCTATCTTAAAAGTATTTTGTGCTAAATAATTAATATATGCAAAAATCAGCATCCATATTCTTTCCTGATCTCACAGAAGCCATTGACCCTTCTGTCAGTCAAGGGGGTCTGTGAAGCATCCTTCACAAATTTGGTTGCCTGCAAAAAGTTGCTTCCATCCTATGTCTGCTTCATGATGCAAGCCATGACGTTAGCCAAAGAGTCCACAACGGATCCAATCTCAGTGCAGACTGGGGCAGAGCAAGACTGTATCATTACCCAACGCTTTTCTCAATCTTTCTTGCTAGACTGCTACATCTCAGCTCCAAAACATTTCCCACTGGAATGAATCTAATCTATATGACAGGGATTAGGCAAAAGGTGAAACTATTCAGACTGTGTCACCTCCACTCCTGAATCAAGCCGATCCCAAACTCGGCCATTGAGCTGCAGTACACAGATGATGTTTGCATTGACCTCCAAGCAGTCATTGATTAATTCACTGAAACATCTGAGGGAATTGGCCTCGCACTTAACATTTGCAAAACATTCACTACCAACCTGTCCATACTGTACAAACACCATGTCCTGATAATGAAGGGCATTGATGAAAACCTGAAATTTGTGGACCTTCTCCCATATGTTACGGCAGACAGCAATACTGAAATTCACCATTGCCTTCAGTGCACCTGTATGGTTTTTAGCTATCTGAGAAAAAGATTGTTGAAGATAAAGACCTCATCCGCATTATAAAGCTCATGATTTACCAGGCAGAGGGGACCTGCCCTCCTAACTGCTTCTGAATCAAGGACAACTGATAGCAGGCACCTTAACGTGCTGGAGGGACACCACTGCCCACTCCAGAAGGAGAAGTAAACTGATGTCAACATCCTCCCCCAAGTCAACATCCCTAGCACAGAGACCATAATTACATTATTCACTTCAACAAGCAGGTTGTTCAAATAACTGACAACCAGACTCCTAAAACACTCTGTTCTGAGCACCCTCAGAGCAAGAGATTATCAGTTGACCAGGAGAAATATTCAAGGATGTGGTCAAGGTCTCCTTGAAAAAGTGTAACATCCACAGTTAAGGGAATCCCAGGCCCATGAATGGCAGAAGAGTGCAGGATGGGAGTGAGCACTGAGTCCTTGTGTCAGATGCACACAGAAGCGGCATGGTAGGGGAGTGGTTAGCATGATGCCATTACAGTGCCAGCGATCGGGGTTTGATTCCCGTTGTAAGGAGTTTGTACGTTCTCCCGTGTCTGCGTGGGTTTCCTCTGGGTACTCCGGTTTCCTCCCACATTCTAAAGATGTATGCGTAGGTTAATTTGGGGTTTAAAATGGGTGGTGCGAACTCATTGGGCCAGAAGGGCCTGTTACCATGCTGTAAATAAGACTTACATTTAAAATTTTAAAATTTAAAATTTAAAGTTTAACGATTAATCTCACTGCTTCCTGTTCTTGCATCAACTTTCCTGCTAATTTCCACCATGGTCTCACTTTTCACATGGTCCTCCTAGGATCCATCCCTCCTTCAACATCACTATCTCCATTCCCGGAGTAAGGTTAGTGACCAACGTTCACTTCAAGCCCACAGACTTCCACTGCTTTCTTGACTACACCTCCTCCCACTCTGCTTCCTGTGACTCTGTTCCATTTCCCTAGTCCCTCCGACCTTGAAGCAACAGTCCTGACTGTGGCATTTTCAAACCAATTCTTCTGATATACATTCTTTTTTCTTCAATTCCTTTCTACTGGGATTGGCAGGGTCCTTGATCCTTGTTCATTCCACTTCCTGGACTTCAGCTCTCACCTCCCTCCCAGAAGAAACACAAGTTTCCCCTTGTTCCTTCCACCCATTATTAACCATAACAAGCAGAGGGCAGCACTGATGGAACAACACAGCCTGGGATGTGAGCAACTTAAAGCAGCGAGTGAAGAAAAAACAAGAGACAGAACTGGCTGGAATTTATTGCAGCTCTGTAAAAATTAATTATTTATTTGCTGTTATGCATTTAAAACATTTATAAATATACAGATATACATACAAAAAGATGTTAAATATATCAAGTACTAGAAATATTAAAGTTAACTATCAGGATGTTCAAGTGAATAATGTCTTTCTCAAAATGGTTGCATTGGGGACCAGGAATTCAAAGTATTTATTGTTGCAACTGTAATTTTATTGTCTATAAAATGATATAAACATTGGAAATTCATGACATGAAGAATTAAGGTCTACGCCACATTCCAAAAATCCAGAAGGAATTTTACAGATGTAAATTAATGCTTGCTAAAGAATAATATCTATCAGGTCATGGGTGATAATAGCTGGAATTAAACCATGCAAGTCTACGGAATTATTCACTTCTTCATCTCAATAGCTGCTGATGTGAAACAGTAGATTGAATTGACACCCTGAGCATCAGTAACGATATTTTAAAGTGATGGGTAACTTTACTCCAAGCACCAACATGTTCAATTAAGTTATTTGCTTAGGTACAGTCCCAAAGCCTATGAAAATTCTGCTTTGGTTCAATGTATATAAATCTGCCAGTTAATTGCTGAATGTTACCTGTTCCAAACATTGTGAAGAAGGCCATACTCTACATGTTAAGCTATTAATGGGCAGCACAGTGGTGCAGTCAGTAGTGTTGCTGCCTTAGAGCATCGGAGAACTGAGTTCAATCCTGACCTCCGGTGCTGTCTTCATGGAGTTTGCACGTTCTCTCTATGACCATGTGACTTGCCTTTGGATGCTCCAGTTTCCTCTTAAAGACATACAGGTTGGTAATTTAACTGGCCACGGTAAATTGCCCCTGGTGTGTAGCTGAATGGTAGAATCTGAGGGATTTGATGACAATGTGATGAGAATAAAAAATGGGATTAGTGTAGGATTAGTGTAAATGGTTGGTTGATGATTGGCATGGTCTCGGTGGGCTGAAGGGCCTGTTTCTGTGCTGTCTCTCTCTCTCTCTGACTCTATGACTACTCAGCCAACTGGTGGATTGTGATAGGTCAGAAGGGATTGGGGAGGTGTGGGGACAAAAGGTATGGGTAACTTTTGGCTTCCTTCTGTATAAAGGGGAAATGAAATAACAGCTTTGAAAAGATGAGAATCACTGAACAAAAGATTTCTTTTTTCCCGATAGAGTAGGAAATCTCTGGAATGTGTTGTCATCTGATGTGGTTAGTGTTGACTCTGCTTCCAAGGGGGAACTGGACCATTCTTGACTGAGTTCCTATCTGATAAAAGTATATTTATCAATAGAACCTCTCCATGAGACATCTTGGACTAGTTTTGATTGTTGACATTGACCAAGGGTAACTTTCCAGAGTATTTATTCCCTCAGTGGTAGTTTTCTTCAACTTATTCCTCTTTCTTTTTGTCTTTGTGCTTTTGCCCCTTCTAGTAGATTAGAGGAGGCCTTCAGAGGGGTAAGGATAATGATTAATAAGGATTGTAATGTGTGTGGCAGGTTCCAGCTCATCCTTACCTGCTGTGGCTTTTGTATGTTAGAATTGCCATGTTGAGCACACTGGCGACTTCCCACTCAGGATTTTCACCTGCCTGAGTTAACTAAGGAGAATTAAGCTTTGATCTGCTTTAATGATGAAAGTGTTCTGCTGATCTGGACTGATAACATTAGACTCAACAAGTATCCATGGACTGAGGACATGAATGCATTGGAGAGAGTGAAGAGTAGATTTACCAAGATGTTGCCTGGGATGGACTATTTCAGTTATGAGGAGAGACTGGACAGGCTGGGTTTGTTTCCCTTGGAGTAGATCAGGCTGAGGGGAGTGGGGGAAACCGGATACAAAAATACAAAATTCTGCGGGGTATAGATAGGGTGGGGAGTGATAAACTTTTCCCCATAATGGAGACATCTGAAACTAGAGGGTATAGGTTTAAGGTGAGGATTAAGATCATTAAAGGGAATCTGAGGAGTTTTTTTCACCCAGAATTGGTTGCAATCTGGAATGCCCTTTCTGAGAAGGTGGTGAAGGCAGATACTCTTATGTTTACTAAGTATCTGGGTGAGCACTTGAAGTGCCAAGACCAGAAGGTTATGGACCGAGTGCTGGTAAATGGGATGAGTATATGTGCTTCGTGGTCGGCATGGACACAGTGCGCCAAATGGTCTGTGTCCATGCCTCTGTGACTCTATCTTTGATAACAACCACAACACAAACTTTTTGTTCATCCATTGAAATAAGATTGTGCAGAATCCTTAATCAGGTAACAACACAATTTATCAAATAAACCTGATGTATATCACAAAATGTAAGCAATTTAAAACTGTTTGCTAACTATTGCATCAAATCTAAATATTCGGAGAAAAAAATTGTACTTAGAATTATTCCAGAAATAGCCCTCTGTACTACTGTATTTAAATTAATATCTACAGTTGGGATTTCTTTTCTAAAGGGCATAAATAATCTCTAAAGTTTATGACTACTTTTCTATTATGATTTGGTGTTGCCTGAGTCATATTGGTATGGCTACTATTATCTTGTTTTTCCCAACCAGAGTGGAAATTGTCAGTCAAACCTGGTGTCCACACTTCAGGAAGTGACTCAGATGATTTTATGCATGTAATTCATATTTAACTATTTTTTCAATCACTGGGAGAAACTACTGTAGCTTTCATTCAATGGGTAGCATCTACCAAATGATCTTCCAAATCCTAGTGCTATAGCATAGTTTTGGTCCATTACAATTAAGAGTAGTTAAAAACACAAGTTCCCAGGACCAAGATCACTGGGGGACTCATGGGTATTTCAAAGTACACAACAAGTTTGGTTGAATAAATTTGTGCCATTTAACATTTCAAAAGAACACCAGCTAGAAAACTACATAAATCGTGCGTGCTCACAAGAGTTACATATACTATGAACAGATTCAGTAGTCCCTTTAGCTACAGTGAGCAAGAGCAGAATGCACAATTACTTTTTTGTTATTGCTTTGGATTTGCACCATTCTTCTTGATCCGCTTGCAACTGAATCGAGTTTTAATTGGTTGCTTACAAGGAACCATGCGATAGACTGTGATCCCAGCTGCAATGCATTTCTGTCACAACAGGTCCTCCTCTTGTTGGTTCAGCTGCTGAATGCTCATTAAAATTTCCAATACAATGTTGTAGCAGAATAAATACTGATCCTGCACAAGAGTACAAAGAAAGAGTTACTTTCTTATCTGATTCTAATCAATGTGACTAACTCCACGCACCGCATGATATAATGGGTTAAGAAATGACTGTCAGTGTCCAGGAAAGAAAAGACTGTTCATCATCTCCATAAAAGTGGCTTGTTCACTGAACCATCATGATTGGAAATCTCTATCCAGAGTTACAGCACGCACCTCAATTATGTCTCCATCTCAGCCAGGAAATCCCCAGAAGGAGAACTCTTCTCCTTTCTGTGTTATTGCATATTACTGATTACCATAATCTACATATAAAGTGAATAAGTAGATTCACACAGTGTGAGAACCGGTTTTGAAACACTGGTTTTAACCTGTATTGTTGTTGAATCCAGCCAGTTTAAACTATAGGCCAGGATGTACATTAATTGGTAAATTGGTTTATTATTGTCACATGTAGCGAGGTATGGTGAAAAACTTGTTTTGCATGCCGATTCCACTTTCTGTCCAAGGGTCAAACATCAAGTTCTTTGTAACAAATAAGCAAAGTGACGTTAATAAATGAACCAAAAATGATCTGATAAATAGTTTGTCAAACCACTCAACAGTAGCACTTTTGATTACCCTCTTCCTTTAGTATATTAAATCTTTTGTAAAAATACTTTCTAAAAAAGAGTATTTTCATTGCTATTTTTTAAATCATCGAATTACTGAGGGAATAATGAGGAAAAATACAGTTTTTTTCTTGGTGAAATGACCACGCTGAGTTGTATGTTTTGCACTTATAACAGACATGGGACCTGAATGACTGAGATGCTTCAAGACTATTAATGAGTGATTTGTGAACAAAAGAATCATACCAAGAAAGCTGAAAGCATAGTGCAATTAGCTGCATTTCCGTTCAGTATAGGGTGAGTCAATGGATATCAAAGTATTAATTCTACTTGTAAAGTGATTCCAAGATTGCATTAAATACTCCCATCCCACCTCAACAAGTTTAATTCCTTAAGGGAAGAAATAGTGAAATGGTGGGGAATGCCACAATGGGTGTCGATTTTACAACATCACGTGCAAGGGAACTTTACCTTTGTGTTATGGGCAAGAACATATTCAAAATATATTCATATTGAATATATAAATGATGCAAACTGTAATTGGGAACAGTATGACCTAATTTATCATTATTCTTTGCAACATACAACATATCAGTCATCATACTTTTATAGGTTTAATGGCATGTGCCTTTTACATACATTTCCACTTACAGCAGTAGAATATCGGCACATATCAGGAGATCAAAGCATAAAAAAGTAGTTTTGTGAATTTTGCAATAAAACACTGGGAAATGAGTTCACTTAAATAAGCTTTAAAAATTGACCAAAAAATAATCTGACTGATTTTATAGTAGATAAAAGTCTGATCATGCAGTTACCAAAGTACAAAATCCCAGCCCAAATGAAAATGATTGTACAATGGCTTCCACCAAACACCAGAGAAGGAAGTAGCTGCTTTCAATGGGATGCCAATGAATTATACACATTTATGAAGGTAGGTTGGACGTATCATACATTGAATCAGTCAACCGGATTAAATATTTTTTATTCCATTGGATTAAATTGACTACTGATGCTCTGAGCTGTCAATGGGAAGCAATAAACCATGTGAATCATTTGATGGGGTGCACCTTGATAAAACATGAGATTTATTAATAATTTATTATCATTGGGATTTTTAAAAGTTGAGTTTCATGGTTTATATCCTTTCATGCTCTGTGCCCAACAACAACTCAAATTATTAATACAGGGTCACTAATGGACTAAAACAGCCCAGCACAGTTCTGCCAGGACATCTTGGCCAAGGCAGTTTCAGCGGCACACCATAGGCTTACCTTGGTCTGTATCATTCCATGCCGTTGGCTTCTCATTTCCCTCACTACATCCATAATATCAAACTATAAAAGAAAGATATTAATACAAACTGACAGTATCATTCAAAAGCACCAAGCCATGAACAGGTTATTATAAATAACTGCATGGATCTATTAATTATCCATAAAGCAAAGACTTTACCCATTGTTCAGTAGTAGATGATAAAGTGTCCAACTCTGACTCAGTTCCCCAGCTGCATCTTTTGAGGATTAAAACTTTGCTCTATCTAGATGCTTTCAGAATGTTTTGGGTGAAGCAGTCACTAGGGCAGATACACCATGGCCAGACACTCATTTGATTACTTCTAACAATGTCCCTTGGCCCAAACCTCAAAGGACCTGCAACCACAATAATCCACAACTAACTCCAATGCTCTTTGTTCCAGTGACTTCTCATTTTGTGCCATGGATTCAGATACTGGGATGAGAAAATATTTTGTGTGCGGTCTTGATATCTGAGGGAAATAAAGTTCATCCCAACAGTGTCAGCCAAATCGGAATCCAAAGACTCCAAGGGCATTGGTCTAGCCCATTGTGAATCAGGCTCCAGGGGTCAGATGGCCTACTCCTGCTACTAACTCTATATTTTAAGGACAAAGAAAAGTCATAAAACATGACTGAAAAAGATTTACTGTGCAAGTTATCCAGCATACCACACCTGTGCTTTGAGTGGTGCCAATGGATGATATAGAGTTGTTCTCTGACCAGGCAAAATAGAATAAGTGCCAAAAATGGAAGTACAATCTGCCTCATTCAACTGCCAGTGTTATTTGCTGTTCACTGAATCACTGTCCACTTTGGTAGAAGATTTGAAAATGAAGCATGTTATCGAAATGGTGAGGGACTGCAGACCTCTGCGATACAGAGGGATCTGAGTGTCCTGGTGAATGATTCATAAAAGGCCAGTATGCAGTTATAGTAAGTAATTAGGAAAGTTGACAGAATGTTATTTTGATTGTTAGGGGAAGTGAATACAGAAGTAGAGAGGTTATGTTTCAGTTATACAGAGGATTGGTGAGACTAGATCTGAAGTATGGTGCACTATATTGGTCTTCTTAATAAGAAAGTATATTAAGGCTGTTCAAAGAAGGATTATTGGACTAATATATGGAATGGGTGGGTTGCATTATGAGGTAAGGTTGAACAGGCCACATTTGTTTCTGCTGGAACTTAGGGGAGGTGACTTGATTGAAACGTATAAGATCCTGAGGAGTCCTGAAACATGGATGTGGAGGAGATGCTTCCTCTTGTGGGAGAATCTAGATTTGTTTAAAAGTAAAGGGCTGCCCATTTAAAACAGATGAGGCATTTCTTTTCTCTCAGAGAGTCTTTGGATGTCTCTTTCTTGAAGGGCGATGGACCAGAGTCTTTGAATATTTTTAAGGCAGAGGAAGATCGATACTTGAGAAGCAAGAGGATAGATAGTCAGTGGCTCTCATTGGCAGGGAACTGGATAGATGGGAATGCAGTCTCGGGGTTACAATCAGACCAGGTGTGGCAAAGGAGGCTTTAGGGGCCGAGTGGCCTACCCCTGATTCTAACTTGCCCGTCCTTTTGTACTGAAACTTCCACTGATATCAAACTTAAACGCAATCCATCAGAGCATTGGTCTCTGCATGAACAGTTTCACCAGCGACAATTTAGACTTGTACAAAGCTGCTGGTAAAGCATCCCAAGGAGCATAAATAATCTAAAATCTGACGCCAAGCAGAGGGACAGTCGGATACAGCAAGCTTTAAGCTTTAAGGAGCAGACGAGAACGCAAGGATGAGAACTTTCAACTGAAGTGTCAACAGTGGCTGTTAGCTCAGGGCTGTTGGGTGACAGGACATAGTGGATTTTTTTTCCCTTTTCCAAAGGAGGTTTATTCAGTGATTACAGCATCATGTTACCACAATGCTACAGTATTCCACGATTCACACTACTTACAGTCATTAGTTTCCAATTAATCCTCACTCATCTCGATCCAGCATGCCCCTGGTGCCCACTGGTCCTGGAAGGCCCCCAGTGTACCCATGGATACTGTGTGCTCCTTCTCCAGGGACACACGGACACAGATGTAACCCCAGAAGAGAAGCAGACAATCAGCTCGAGCAGAACCCTCGACTGCCCGCTGCCTGCACCCGTGAATGGCCACCTTGGCCAGGCCCAGGAGCAAACCAACCAGGAGATACCCCGACCGACCCAACCCCCCTCCATGCCAGGTGACCAAAGATCAGGAGCATGGGGCTGAACTACAGCCAGAACTTGAGGAGCAGCCCCTTCAGATACTCGAACAGAGGCTGCGAACTCTCACACTTCATATACATGAAATACGCCGACTCCTCCTGGCTCAGGACATGGTGCTGGATGAGCTGATGTTATACAGGATGGAGGACAGAATGAGAATGTTTTACATTGGTTCTGACCGGACCAGAATGACTGAGAGACCCATGTGACCTATCTCACCTCATGCAAATTACTGGCCCACAACTAACTCTGCTCCAGTAAAGATACATGGCCAAGTCAGCATAGAGCAGAAGGTGCCCGACGAGATAGTGACTCCGAATGAAAAACGCTTATACTTATAGGATTGGGTTAAAGGAAAATTAGCAAGGAATCAAATTACTCTGTGAGCTGGCAGAGACCCGCTGTGGCAAATGGCCTCCTTCTATGTTGCAAGGAAATATGGAAATGTGAAATATATTCAGAAAACCAGTTCAAATAAATTTGAAAATTGGCTTGCAGGGTTGAAGGAAAATCTGCCCCAAGGTTGACTAAAATCAACAGCTTCTCCTTTCCACAATTGCCGTTGGATCACACTCACTCGAAGTGAAAACTATCACCGGAATAGATTTTCTGCCCGCAGCAGACAACAGCCAAGGTCACTTTAAAAAGGGGCAAAGGGGCAACACTGTGGGGAAGAGCAGTGAGGTGGGAAAGGGTGCAGCAGGGGAGCAGACTCAGCCACAGTGCCTTGAAAATTATTGCCACTAATGAGGGAATTAGGGTGGGACCTACAAATAAATTTGGGAATAAAGTAGAAAGTATTTTCACCCAAAGGGTGAAATGAGCTGCCAGAGGAAGTGGTTGAGTCTGGTACATTAACAACATTTAAAAGACACTTGGACAGGTACATGATAGGAAAGATTTAGAGGGATATGGGCCAAACATGGGCTTAGATAGGAATCTTGGTTGGCATGGACCTTTTGGACCTGTTTCCGTGCTGTGTGACTCGATGGCTCATTGTTCGCTTCAATGGTCAAAGAATTGAGAGAGAAGCAAGTGAAGTAGAATAGCTTGGTGCTGGCATGTATTGCCAGAGTTTGGAGCAGAAGAGGTTTCTCACAGGAGGGTGGGGAGCCAGAACAGGCACAATGGGTTAGAAGTCGGCTTTTGAGCTTTGGTGTGGTGATGTATCATTATTTATGTCCACAAAGTGATCTGAGATCAACCTGGAATTAGACCTCTGGCCCCTGTCTGTGTATTCAAGCCAATCTTATGACTCCTGTCAGAGTCAATGATTCTGACTGGAAAAGAACTGGACTGAGAACTTGGGACTATTGACCATGATCACGGAGACAGGTGGAGTTCTGTACAGGGCAACTTTAGGTACAATGTCTTTGCTGCCTATCTCCACCATGAATGCTTATCTATCTCT
>JARFYF010000064.1:7761315-7775392 GCA_030265395.1 Rhina ancylostomus
GTAATCATATATCAACATACTGATCTGCTTGCCATTGGAAACATCAAAACTCTCATTGCTTTGAGCACTTTGTTTAAATCCACCCCATCTTTCTCTGCATCTCTCATCCCAACACATAATTGAAGTCCCTTATTAATTCCTGCTTTCTGGTAAATTTCCTCTGCTCCCTTTCCAAAGTCTTGATGCTCTCGCTTAAGGAGTGATACCTAAATTTAGACACACAACTCCAGCAAATGCATAAACCAATGATCAGCACAGTTTTATTGCAACTTTCCTGATTTTGTACTCTATGCCTCTATTTATAAGGCTAAAGAAGTATGCTTTTTAAAAAAGCTTTATTAACATTGATGTAAACAAGAATCATTCCTGCTTCATGTTCTTTCTCTGTTTGGTGAAGTTATCCAGGTTGTTGTGTTAGCATGGGTAATATTCTTAATTACAGCCTAATAACTGTACAGGAACAGTGTGGTTGTTGGATTCTAGCCAGTGTTAAATATATTTTTCCCAGATTCAAGGCTTCAGAGAGCTGCCAAATTTACTCTCCTTGTATGCTGTAGAACCCTTTCCACTGGATTGGTTTTGCAACATCCTGTGCCATCTGGTCCTGTTAAATCTACCTCTTGTACATTACGGACTGATAGACAATGAAGGTTCAGTTCCATGAGCACAAATGGTGCACACCTGCCACCTGTGTCTTAATTTGTGTTATCCTGTTTCATCCATTGATCCCGGGCTCAATGACTTACATTGGCTCCAGGTTAAGCAATCTTTCAATCTTAAAATTCACCATCTCCATGGTCTAGCCCCTCCCTAACTCTGTAATCCCCTCCATCTCTATCAAGTCAAGTTGAGTTTATTGTCATGTGCACAAGTACAGCGAGGTACAAGTATAATGAAAAACTTGCTTGCAGCAGCATCACAGGCATGTAGATTCTGACAACACACAGAACATAAACTATACATAAATTATACAAGACAGTGAAGAAAAAGACAGAAAAACAAGACATCAGTGCAAAAAGTACAATCAGAAACAAATCCAAGGTAGTGTAAGAGGTGGTCCATAGTGTTCCGCTGCTGTGGTAGGATTAAGGTTGTGCAGGTCAATTCAAGTGGCTGGTGGTTGTAGGAAAGTAGCTGTTCTTGAACCTGGTGGTGTGGTATAATTCTCAGTGTCTGCACTCCCTTAATTCTGGCTTTGTGATCATCCTCAAATTTAATCAGTCTGCCTCTGGTGGTGAAGCCTTTATCTTCCAAGCCCCAAGACCTGGAATTAACTCCCTAAATTTGCCAGCTCTCTTCTCTCCTTTGGGATGCTCCTCATCACCTTTTTCACTGAGACTTTTTTGCTCAGGAAGTTCAAGAATTGTTTGATAATGCTCCTGTAAAAAATGTCTTTGGCTTATCTTAGCCTCAATGAAGGTGCTATATCACTGCAGGACTCACAGAGTCACAGAGACGTGCAGCATGGAAATGGGCATTCAATCCACCAACTCCACCCCATTTACACCAATCTTGCATTAATTCCAATTTTTATCCTCCCCACATTCTCATATTTGATTTTACCGCTCACCTCCACACTGGGGGCAATTTACAGCGGCCAATTAACCTACCTACCTGCAAGTCTTTGGGATGTGGGACGAAGCCAGAGCACCCAGAGGAAAATCAAGCAGTCACAGGGAGAACATACAAACTCCATACAGACAGCACCTGAAGTCAGGATTGAACCTGGGTCACTTGAGGCTTTGAGGCAGCAGCTCTACCAGCTACACCACTGTGCCTCCTGTGTTGACACTGTTGACAGTGATGTGGTTGACGGGATGTTTCCACTCTGTTTCATGCTTCTTAAAGGCTTTGGAAAATGGCTGCACACATGTGGAAGCAGTTTTACACAGTGGTACTGACCCCAGTGTTCGTGAAGCAGGAAGCATGGTTGTTAAAGGTCCTGAGCTAGTCAACCAGTCAGAGGCACTTATACTAGATCCGGGTCAGAGGCTCAGCTGTTGTATATGTTCAACTAGGATGCATTGGACTAACAACCTGAGATACAAGTTCACAGCCCATCAAGACAGCTGGTGAATTCAAATTCAAATCAATAAACCTGGAGATAAAAAGTTAGGCTCATTAATGGGAATCAGGAAACAACCAGACTGTTGTGTGAGTGCACTAAGTTCTTTAAGGTTCTTTAGCAAAGGAAATCTGCCATCCACACTTGCATGGGCAAACTTGTGACAGAACCCCACCAATAGGGGTTAACCCTTAACCACCTCCTCAGCTGAGGAGCAATTGGGGATGGACGAAAAATGCTGGCATTGCCCATGACATCCTTTGAATGAAAAACTTGTTCACTTATGCACTGAGTGTGGCATGTGGTATGACTTTGCCTTCAGTACAGAAGGTGCTGCCTGTAGCTCCACCTCAGTCTAATCGCTAGTGCTAACAGCAACACAAAGAAACCCACAGGTATCACAGCGACAAAATATTGTGTACAGTCGTGGTCACCCTGTTGTAGGAAAGATGTCATTAAGCTGGAAAGAGTGCAAAGAAGATTTAAAGAACGTTGCCAGGACTCGAGGGCCTGCGTTATAGGGAGAGGCTGGGCAGGCTAGGACTTTAGTCCTTGGAGTGTAGGTGATCTTATAAAGATGTATAAAATCATGAGGAGATAGAGAGGGTAGATAGATAGATAGATTTGGACACAGTTTTTTTTCCAAGGGAAAGGGAATCAAAAGCTAGAGGACAAAGGTTTCAGGTGAGAGGAGAATGATTTAAAAGACACCGCATCTTCACAAGAGATCTCCATCAATCTCCACATCAAAAGAACATCTTCACACAGAGGATGGTGTGTATGTGGAATGAGCTGCCAGAGAAAGTGGTTGAACCAGGTACATAACGATTTTCAAAAGACATTTGGATAAGTACATGGATAAGGAAAGTTTAGCGGGATATGGGCCAAACATGGGCAAATGGGACTAGGTGGGCACTTTGGTTGGCAAGGACCACTTGGGCCAATGGGCCTGTTCCTATGCTGACTCCAAAATATGAATGAACTGATATGACAATAAGCTGGCACACAAGCACTGGATTCAATGCTAAAATTGCTAACAAGCAAAACATTGCAGATTCTGGAAAGCTGAAATATAAATAGTTGAACCACTGGAAATGCATAGCAGGTCAGGCAGTATCCATTAGGAAAGAGACTAATGTTGTATTTCTAGCATTTCCAGCTGTTATTATGGAGTACCTGGGCTAATATGCACACAGGAATTATGGGATGTTCGCAGTCCTCATGCATTCCCATTAGAATTTTTACAGGACCCACAGGACCCACTTAAATATAAAAATAATTTGATAGCCAAATGTCAGGACTGTAGAGAGCAAATAAACTGTTCTCCAATGTAATTTGCTCATTGCATGTAGACGAAAATTAAAAGGCATCAGCTGGCAACCGGGCTGGGTTGAGCCTGCTCCAGATTACACCTACACAGTGAAGGTACTAGCTGCATTCAATCAGCAAAGCATAATTACGCCTCAGTTATCGCTGCCAGTGCGGAGACAGCTCCATCTCATTTGTGTCACTCTCAAGGAGATCACAGCCTTCACACAGGAAAGATTCAAACCAGTGCAAGCAGTTAAACAAACTCCTCCAGAGAATCAGGATGTGACAGTCAGCTCAGCTGATTTAGCCTGAGGCAAAGTTACTCTAAATTGCATCTGAAAACTCTGATTCACTCCCCCTATCTGGATTGATGCCATGATGTTGTTCACAGAAGCAATTATTTGCTTCAATCCTGTAATGGCTGAGTTGGCTTGAATCAATTCTACAGTACTTATTTTTTCTAATAGGCAATATCTTCATTATAAAAATGGAAAATTATTGTTAACACTCAGCAGATCAGGCTGTATCTGTGGAAAGAGAAACGGAGTTTCAGAAAGAAACAGAGTTAAAGTTGCAGCTTGAAGATCCTTCAGTGATCTCTTCAGCCACATTAATATTTGTAAGTAGATTGGATCACTGCTACCATCAGGCAGGAGGTACAGAAGCCTGTGATCCAACACCACCAGGTTCAGGAACAGCTACTTTCCTACAACCATCAGGTTTCTTGAACAACCTTAACCCTACCTCAGCAATTGACCACCTCTTGCACTACCATGGACTTGTCTCTGATTGTCTCTTTGGGTTTTTTTTGCACTAAGGTTTTGCTTTTTCACAGTTTTTTTCACTGTATGGTATGATTTTATGTATAAATTATATTCTGTGTGTTGTCTGTACCTATGTCCCTATGATGCTGCTGTAAGCAAGTTTTTCATTGTACCTGTACCTCACTGTACCTGTGCACATGACAATAAACTCAATTTGAAAAACTACAATGAAAAAGGTAATAGATTAGTTTGTTCATAAGGCTGAATAATCCAATTTTCTGTTGAAAAATGGAATTGAGGTGGGATCCTGGATAATAATGAAGCCAGTGCCTCTTCTGTATTGTGCTTTATGATGACCTTGCCTTTCTTTTCATCCGCATCAGGAAGTGACCTGAGATCATGGCAACACTGGGGAATCTGGTGTTACCGTGAATATTCCTTCTTCAAAAATCCTCATTAACGTCAGGCTGAAAATCAACAAAAGAACTGCAGATAAGTTAAAATAAAAATAGAAAATACTGTAAACACTCAGGGAGCATCTGTGGAAAGAGAAACAGAGTTAATGTTTCAAGTTGAAGAACTTTTGTCAGAATCTTCATCGAGGCGTTCAACCTGAAACATGAATCCTTGCTGAAGGTTCTGATGGAGGGTCGCCAATCTGAAATGTTAACTCTGTTTCTCTCTCCACATGCGCTGCCTGTCCTGCTGAGTGTTTGCAGCGTTCTCTTTTTATTTCAGGTTTACAGCATCTGCAGATTTTCTTTATCTTAAACATTTCCATTATGTTGTCACTTGGTAAATTCCTGGTTAGAGTCCACTTGGAGTATTCAGTTCAATTCTAGGCACCACACTTCAGGAGAAGTGTTGAGACCTTGAAGGGGGTGAGCACGGGTGAGATTTACTAAACAGATGTTGAGATAGTTGTCCTTGTTTCAGAGAAAACTAGCAGCAAATATAGTAGAAGTGTTCAATATGTTGAGAGATTTTAATAGAAGAAATATGAAGAAACAAGTCAGAGAGTTGATAGGTGCAGGTTTATGGTAACTGGCAGTAGATGAAGAGGGAGAATTAGGAGAATTTTTAATCCACCAATTGGAATAGATTATCTGAAAAAGCAGTACAAGGGGATGTAATGTATAACTTTCAAAAGTAAATTAGACACACCGTTGACAAGGAGAATGATAGTATAGGGTAGTGGAAAAGTGGAAGGGAGTGGAACTCTGTGGAGATTCTTTCCGAGACTCTACGGACTAAGTGGAATTCTGTTTGCAATCATTTTGTGATTACACTCACTTGATCCCATGTCTAACATCAAAGCTCCCTCTGTTGTTAGGCATACACAGTTCTAGGCTTTACCCATAGAGACACAGAGTATAAAATCAGGGAAATTATGCTGAACCTTTTATATAAAACACTGGCCTGGCCTCAAATTGAGTACGGTGTTTGGTTCTGGTCACTGCATTATAGGAACAATGCGAATGCATTAGAGAAGGTTCAGAAAAGATTCCAGGGACAAGGAACTACGGTTAGAAGGATGAACTTGATAGGCTCAGACTGTTTTCTGTGGAAGAGAAGGCTGAGGGAAGATTTGACAGAAATATATAACAGAGGTTGGACAGAGGGGATAGTGGGAAACTGCACTCATTGGCCGAGGACTAGGGGTCAATATGAAGGGGAAGAGAACTACAAGTGGCAATCACCCTGTACCACCTGCTCTCCCTCTTCCTGACAACCTCCAGTATTCACAGACACTGCAGTCCAGAAGGAGCCTGCTCAGCATGTATTGGGACTACCTCTTTAATAGACGTGCATCCTCACTCATTTCCTCACCCTGCTGATACTTAGTTTCCTCTCTTTGATACTTGGTTTCAAGTATTTCTCTGGTTCCTTTTTTAAGTAATATAATTGCTTCTGTCTCAAGAGCCAAAGCGTTCTAATTATGTGAAGAGACTTCTGATGGAGAGCAACTCCACAGTTCTTCTTTATTCTCCTTCTTTCCTAGAATTTCCAGGCTCTTAGAATCTTGGGGTCACAAAAAAATTATGGCACAGAGCAAGCCCATTCTGAGCAAAGCATTGATAAAAAAAAGCCACCAATCCTAATCCCATTTTACAGCAATCGGTGCATAATCCTGCAGGTCTCGCTCTTTCAAGCACGAATCTTTACAAATGAGGATTTCTGCACACAATGAATTCCAGACCCCTAGCACCTTCCAGGTAAACTTTTGTGCTTTATCTCCCCTTCAACTCACCAACTCTGTGGTTTACATCTTCCCAAGGTAAAGAGGAACTTCCTAATTACTCTACCTGGGTCTCTCAAATGCCTCAATCACGTCTCCCGTCATCCTCCCTTGTTCCAAGGAGATAACCACAATCTACCCAATCTTTTTTTCTAAGCTAATTTCTTCCAATTTACAGGTCAGACTGGTCTCACCTGATCAATACTCACCTCAATCTATTCAACCTTGTTGACATCCTACACCATGAACCTGGCAAGGGATGGATGACTATGTAGTAAGTGGGGTTTGTCCCTCACTATGCCCCTACAATAAACTGTTAAGGTGTTGTATATAGAAGAATAACTTCTACCTCCACTTTTTTTGATTGTCGAATACTCCACCAATTTCACACCTATCAGAGTTTAGCAGTGGGTTCAAAGCAATCAGTTGATTAGTAACTGCAGTTAATAATTAAGTTAGTTTTCAGGATGGAATTATTTTCAGACAGACTAAGCAAGCCAGTACAATATATATTCTGTTCCCCCCCACTCCCCCACTTAAAGGGCCCTAACACTGAGAGAGGATGGAGGTGAGTCTCAAACTGAGGTCCTCTCTGCACTCTCAGAACATAAAAGATTCCAAGGTGCTATTTTTAAGAAGAAATAGAAGTTGTCCCCAAAGTCTTGGCCAGATGAGATCACTGAACCCCTATCTGGTCATTATCACACTGTTGTTTGTGCAAATTGGCCACATGATTTCAATGGCAAAGCAGTGACCAAAAGCACTTCAATGGTCATAAAGAGATGTGTACCACCCTGAAATGCTATATAAATGCAGGTCTACATTTTTCAAATCTCAGCTGAACTGTGCCAGTGCACTTGTGCAGAGGGGTCAGTCAACTGGTTGAAGTGTTTTGCGCCAGCTTCTGACCATCACCTTTCCAGCTGACAGCCTTTTGGTTTCCTCCTGAGACTCCAGAGTACATGCTCAACTATCGGAGATAGAGGGCAGGGGTGAGGAGAGGGAAGGGTGAATTGAAGCGATACCATCTGGTGGGGACACAAAATTTCCAGTGCTGCATTCACCCCCATCTCCATCCCCTGCCACCATTTTCCTGCGCGAATGTCCCAGTCCTCGCCTCTTTTAGGAGGCGGCTCAGTCAGATAAGCTCATCTGGCTCTGATGATTGACACACAAGGTCCTAACACAATTTCTAGATGCCGGCAGGCAGCTGTCTGCAGGCAAGGGTCAGTTTAACCTCCAGGCATTTGGGTTGGGTGGACTTTCAGATTACACGGCTCCTATCAATGGCCAACATACTCCTGGCAAGGAACAGAGGCCTTAAAGGGAACATCTCACACCTCTTCACTTTTCTGCATCGTGGTTTCAGTTTATTTAACTTAAATTGTATTTGGAAAAGTTTTGTAATTTTTTATCTTGATTTTTTTCTACTCGTTGCCCATTACACTACACCCTCGGTATTCACTGATAATATCCGTGGGATGCGCGTACTTGCGAGATCGGCCCAGGCCATAACTTCCAATTCCACAGGCACCAAAAGAGCAGGAAAGCATAGCTGTACTCATGAGGTCAGTCCAGAGTGTAGGCTGGGACCAGTGTGTGGGACAGGTATGGGCTGGGGTCCAGAGTGTGGGACAGGTGTGGACCAGTGTCCAGAGTGTGGGACAGTGTGGGTCAGGGTCCCAGAGTGAGGGTAGGGTGGACCAGTGTCCAGAGTGAGGGACAGTGTGGTTCAGGTCTGGGGTGAGGGACAGTGTGGGTCAGGGGCTGTGGTGAGGGACAGTGTGGGTTGGGTCCCAGAGTGAGGGACAGTGTGGGTCGCGTCTATGGTGAGAGGCAGTGTGGGTCAGGGTCCCAGAGTGAGAGACAGTGTGGGTTGGGGTCCAGAGAACTGAGTGCTTGCACATTTCAGTAGTTTTGACAATCAATGGTACCTGAGGTATTTTTTTGTTATCTGTTGGAAGCCCACAGCCCTATCCCCCACAAATAATGAGGATTTAATGTGTATTCCCGTGGGACCACAGCTACATGGAAACAAAGAGGAAATAAGGGGAAAAGCTTGACCCACTTTTCCAACCTGGTCCCTTCCTGGGCTGGAAAAGTTGCATTGCAGGGATAATCAAGACCATACAAGAACACTTAGATTCTCAAATGCCAGACTTGACTTCCTGATTTTAGTGGGAAATCAACCATTTTGGCAGGTTCTTACTTATAACAGGGAAGCCAAGGGTGAAATGGCCTTGGAGTGAAGTAAAGTGCAGGATAGCATAACTAAGCTGCAAGTTCACAAGAGTGTAACTAATGGTGTTTCTCCTAACCCCCTGAGCTTGCTGGATTATTCATGCATCGGTAACCACATGTGTGATTAAAACATTGCTTTTCCAGTGAAGTCAAAACCTGTTTAAGTTCGATGCAATAAGAAGAGGGCAAGTCAAGCAAGTGGGTGAGTATCCAAGCTAGAATGCCTTCACACTACCAAACATTAAAAAGGCTATGGTACAGTTCTGTGCTGTTGGTAGTGAGGTGGATAAGTCATTGCTTACAGGATAATATTGATCAGTTGGTAAGACAGGCAGAGGAATGGCAGATGGTATTTAATACTGATAGATGTGAGGTGATGCATTTTGGAAGGACTGATAAGGGTAGGACATACACAATGGATGGTAGGGCTCCAGGGAGTATTGACAAACAGATGGACCTTGGCATACAAATCTAAGGATCCCTGAAGGTGGCAGCACAGCAGGTAAAGTGGTGAAGAAGATATATAGGATACTTGCCTTCATTAGCCAGTTGGTTATGGTACAACTTAATAACACTTTGGTTAGACTACAGTTGGAGTACTGTGTGTCGTTCTAATGGCTACAGTGCAGGAAGGGCGTGATTGCACAGGAGAGCTTGCAGAAGAGATGAAGCATGATGTTGCCTCGAATGGAGAATTTCAGTTATTTAGACACAGACTGCATTTGTTCTCCTTGGAGTGTCGGAGGCTGAGAGTGGACCTGATGAAGTGTACAAAATTATGAGGGTTGTAGACAGGGTAGATACCAAGAAACCTTTCCCCGTAGCAGAGGTACCTAAAACTGGAGGGAATAGGTTAAGCGGTAAGAGACTCAGAGGGGTTTGGAACTCTGAATGTTTAGAGGAAGAACTTTTTCACTCAGAGGATGGTTTGAATGTGGACGCACTGCCTGAGAGGGCAGTGGAGGTGGGTCCTCTCACATCAGGTAGGAAGTATCCAGACAAGTATCTGAATTGCCAATGTATAGAAGGCTTCAGGCCAAGTGGTTGGCATAAACATGTTGGGCTGAAGGTCCTCTTTCTGTAGCATGCAATTCTATGGCTCTAGTTCACTGGCCATTATACACTGTTTCTGCAGGACTACTTCAGCAGAAAGCCCTAGGTTGCATTGCTGCCTGTGGTAAGGGATTCCATAGCCCACTTGGGGCTAGTACCATCTTCAGCATCGCTGACTCTGGTGACTGCAATGGGGCCGGGCAGTCTTGTATCATAGGGTGAATGTTTCAGTTAGAGCAGCAAGCAGTATCTTCTCTTCACTGGCCAAGATCAGAAGAGTGAACTTGTGCTCATTTTACCAATGGTGCTGCATTTTCCAGATAGTGTGGAGTCCTGCAGCTCACCTTGCACTGTGGTTCATCCACTTATCTCTTTAATCACATGCATTTGTTCTTAGAACTATTGGTGACAGGGATGTAAGGTGCTGAGTGCTGGGTTCTGGGCCTGAAGGAGATGATAATGTCACACAGAGCTTGTGCTACTTACTTGTACATTTATAGCCTGTTTAGTTGTTAGTATGAAAAGTTATGAGGTGTAACAGACAGCTTTTGCACTGAGTTTGCAAGGGGCTAATGTCTTCACTATCTCCCCACTGACTCATTGCTTTTGTGTGAAAGAATGTTTAACCTACAAGAAGGTTAAATGTCTGTGATTACAGGTTTCAGTGTTTTCCCACATGCATTGTCTAAATGGAAAGATTACTTCCCTGTACTCTGCCAATAATTACAGACATTTACCACAATACTGCTGGCCTTCACTAACTATTGTTTGGAAGTTGAAGGGGGTTTTGAAGAAAGCATCAATGTGTTTTATTAAGAATTTTCATCCATGCTCTAGCCCTTCCTGTCTCTGTAACATCTTCCATGCTGACAACACACTGTGTCCCTTCTTAACGGTTGTTTGTGATGCTTTCGCTTCTTAGGCCTTTAGCTTTGGACCCTTCCACCCGTCTGGTTAAGATGCTCCCTGAGTAAGCTATATGGTCACCTACCCTAATATTGCATATGTCAAATAGAAGCATAGGGCGTTAAAGGAGCTATGTAAATACAAGGTAGTAAAGCTGGGGCAGATCACCACTAGAATATTTTAATTTGTAGAAACAACACTCAGATGTCCAGCACCTAATGGGATCCATGAGATGTCACTGTCCAATATAATGCTCTGCCACACATACGCGGTTGGTTATTAGGTCTGTTGAGCTGAAGTGATAAACATTAATAATCATGCTTATTGTTACTGCTTTAATTCAGTTTCGCTGAAGACAGCACTTACCGGTCATGTACACTTCGGTTATCACTGGCTTCCCATCCCTGTAGAAGCAAATTAAAATGGTTTAAATGCAGGAACAATACTAACTGCAACAATCTACCGGGCTGATAAGGTGACCCCCATATTACAAAGTTAATAATGTCTAACATTAGGGCAGGTGACCAAAAAGTTAAAAAGATAAGATAGTCACATGTACATTGAAACACACAGTGAAATGCATCTTCTTGCATAGAGTGTTCTGGGGCAGCCCACAAGTGTCACCACGCTTCTGGCACCAAAGACATTAAAGGGGTAAGAGTAGGAGAGGTTTATGGTGAAAACTCCAAAGCTCAGGACCTCGACAGCTGAAGGCACGGCCAATAATGGAGCCAATGCAGCTTTCTGAGGGGATGCTAAAATTAAAGAAGTGTTGAGTTCAGTTGCGATATGTGTGTGAACTAAACAAAGAATGCTTCAAAGGTTGTATAAAGATTTAATCAAAGGGTCACTGTGTCCTTGTACTCAACAGACACAATACCAAATCTGCTTGAACTTCAAAATAAAATCAACAAAATGAGAAGATTCCTCAAACATAACCTGAATTAACAGCTCCAAAAAAAACACTCCTGGTCATGTCCCATTGCTTGTCTCCTTGATCAATCATTAATGTCACGTTCCTGACTGGGATAAAGGATTTCAGTCTATGGGGAGCTCTCCACATTCTATAAAAAGATATCATTCACCTTAAAAGGTTTCTGATGACCATTTAGTCTGTTCATTGGCTCCAATGCTAAACATGGTTCCAAGACAACACGTATGATACTTGGCATTGTTGTTGTAATAATAAGTACAGAATCAATCTATTCACTTACTACCTATGTAGGACTAGGATACAGATCATGCAATGTCTCGGTGATTGGTGGAACAGGCTCAAGGTGGGGGATGATTTACTCCTGTCTCTCTGCTCACATTGCATGGACTTAAAATTCAAATACATATACTCGCATTTTTTCCTCCCTCTTCAATGTGCACTAATGCATTCCAGGATTCATTTCCATGGGTGTTGGTAGTTCTTTTGTACCTCAACACGTTCACCATTTTTCACATATGGCCTTGGATGAGGATTCCCAACAGGCTATTGGTCTTGGTCACCAATAACCAAGTCGTTTTGTCCACAACTAACATTGCAGAGTTGTAGCTGGAACACTTTAATCTGCTTTCCATTACTGTTTTCCCTTGTACTACCTCAGTGCATTGTTGATCTGTATGGATGGCATGCAAAACAAAGCTTTTCAGTGTACCTCGGTACAGGTGATATAAATAAATCAATTTACCAACCATTGAAATTTACAGCATATTTCCCACTGGACACTCAAGTAATGAATTTTCTTGTTCATATCGAAGTGAGAAATGCTCAGGTCATCAGGTTGAGCCTGCTACCTCCAGGACAACTGCCAACAGTCTTATGTATGGCTACCACAAAATGAAAGATATATTCTGCTAAAAAAGTCTGAAAAGCTTAGTAAACAACAACAGAGAAAGTTAGGAGATTTATATAAAGTTCAGTATCAATATTCTAGAATGTTCACCAGTCTTGGGAAATTCTTAATGTGAAGATCCCTCAAACATAACCTGAATTAACATCTCACATGGACAGTATGTTTATGGTCATCAGAAAGCATTTTCATGTGTCTGTCCCACATAATAACCAGATCATCTGTTTTCACCTGTTGGCTGAGGGATGAAGGTTGGTCCAGTCCCCTGGCAGAATGCCTTCCTTTCTCTGTGAAGATCCCAGTGCTGCCAAAATGGGTGCATCCGCTCTTCAGTAACATCAGTAGTATGAGATGGGATGATTTGCCTGTTATTGTGGATCATTGTACCTGAGGCAATGAACCACACCTGTGCAGCATAACGTTTGTGGCTGCCAATGAGCACACTGGAGAAAAGGTCCCCTTCCAGACTAGTCAAACTTAATATTTACTGTTTTATTCAGGACACGTTTCAAACATAGACTTATAACTTCACACTGAAGGTTCAACATCCACAGCAGTGTCACTGTCCATCAGTGATGTCACCAACAACCCGTGACATCACAATGCAGCACGCACTGGTGACGAGAACTATCTCCCTGTGCTGTCACCTAACACCAGTGACATCACTATCCACCAGTGACATCACTATCCATCAGTGACATCACTATCCACTAGTGACATCACTATCCATCAGTGACATCACTATCCACTAGTGACATCACTATCCATCAGTGACATCACTATCCATCAGTGACATCACTATCCACTAGTGACATCACTATCCACCAGTATCAGCAGCATCATCACCAAGTACCAGTGGTATTATTATGTGAATCTTCATTAATAATTCAATCTCGTTCCTTTCGGAGATACTCATCGTGCATAACTAAACAAAAGTACCCAAAATGGCCACATACAATCAAAATGGCAAAATACAACCAAATCTTATTGTTTTAGAAATTTTTTAGAAATATGACTGTTTTAGAAATCTGTTTTAGAACATGGCTTCACTATCACTGATATGACAGGCATACAATATAATTATTTCCTTTCCACCGCCCATTCTTTCCGAATGCTCAGCACCCTGGACACAACCACTGACCAAAAGGTGAACTGAACCAGGCACACAAATACTTTCACTACAAGGCTAGGTCAGATCTATCTTATGGGATCTTGTTGTCTCAAATTAACTCCTACATATCTTCACACAACTACAGGTAAATAGACTTTGCAGATGACAGCAGCTCTTTGACCTTCAGTACATTTTCTAGATAATACACGCTGCAACCACATATGTTAAACGCACAAAGTTGGCTTTTAAACAACAGGGCATATTTGGGTTGCGAAAGGTGCTATATAAATGTAACTTCTTTATATTAGTTATTGTAAATGAATTGCTTTGGTTCATTGCTGCATGAATATAGAGAGGAATGGCTAAATTCACATGCACTTGACCACAGTCTTTCTTAAGACAACAATATTTAACAAGCCAGAAAGTGAAATAATTTGGCTGCCAGCCTTATATTGGAGTGGCAGTACTCTTGACATCCAATGGTTGTAAGCCTGCTATAGCAACTTGAAGAGCAGCACTGTTAGGGGTGCAGTCCATGGAAGGAGGTGT
>JARFYF010000064.1:7833890-7844680 GCA_030265395.1 Rhina ancylostomus
TGCAATGCACACAGCATCCAGGCCATGCCATCTTCTCGCAGCTACTATTGGGCAGGAGGTACAGAAGCCTGAAGTCCAACACCCCCAGATTCAAGAACAGCTACTTCTCTTCAACCATTTGGTTCTCGAACCAACCTGCATAATGCTAATCACAACCTCAATATAGCAACACAATGAACACTTTGCACCATTTCTTTTGTTCCAATTGTGTTCTTTCTTGTAAAAACTGTGCATAATTTATGTCTGGATTATGTTTTTCTTGTGAATGTTGTGTATCAGATGCTATGTGCCTGTGATGCTGCTGCAAGTAAGTTTTTCACTGCACCTGTACACACATGTACTTGTGCATGTGACAATAAACTTGACTTTGGCTTTGACTCTGACTCATTGGGGCCCCAGTTCCTGCACTCACTTCCTTCACCCTCACCAGGGCCCTGGTTCCTGCACTCCCATCCACCCTGGTTCCTTTGCTCCCTTTCAACTTACGTGGTTCACTGGAAAATGTATTATGATACTGTGTTGCATCTAAAACAAAAATCAATTAAAATTCTGTTGGGAAATTAGTGGAAATAACTTCCAATCGTCCAGAAAATCTGCCAGTCCAACACCACCAAAGTCCCGAGAATGCAGGACAAGTGGAGTTTTGCTGCAATGGGCTTGGTTGAAGAATGAGTGTTGGCCAAGAGATGAGAAGAACATTTCCTCCTTCTTCAAACAGCATCTTGACTGTTCAGTGGGAGGTCAGGGCCTTAATCAGATTTGATTCAGAATGAACATATGTGACATAGTTTTACACTGATGATCCTCAAACCATAGCACATAGTTTGCTCTCCATTGTGTTCTGCCAATTCCTTTTTTAATTGAGAAATTTAGCTGAAGGGCCAGAGCTGGTAGTGCAAGAAAGAGGAGCAAGGTAGTACTTAAGTAACCTAAACTGGGGATTAAAACCTGCAGACTATGTGGTAATTATGCTTGAGTGCCGATTACTGAACTATAAATATAGACCTCTCTGCATGCATCATGTCTTAACACTTTCTGGCTCAGGAAGCTGAATAACCTCATGGCACAGAGAAGGAATGTTGTAGATCAGACTCTTCTTCTTGCACCCAGTTCATTTGCCTGTTCGCTGAAGACAAGCCTGCCATCGATGATAAGTGGATCTGTCTGAAGAACATTCAGAGAGAATTCTATGCCACTCACTTTCAGACAGACCACTTGTTATAGCTTCCAAAAACATTGGGAGGTGCAGTCAGCCTATAATCTCTGCTGCAGACTTAAACTGGATGTCAAGTACACCACAAACGATGAGAGTCAGTACTATTTTGTAACAACAGAAAGAAGGTACAATTGACTTGACCCAACTAATTCTGAAGGAGTGGGGCAATGCATTTTAGAAATGGATTTGGTTATATGATGTGGGCAGTACTGGTATGGGAACATTGATAGCCCACCCTTTAACCAAATGGCTTTGAGTTATTTGTTCGATTTTCTTAGTCAATTGGTGATGACTTGAACATTAGCTAGGGATGGACTGGACTCAGAATAGAAAACACATTCCGTACTGCCCTGGCGTTTGCTGATGATGTGGCCCTTGTGAGTGATCCTTACAAGGGCATGTCAAAGAATCCCAAGGATTTTTGTAAGAAGATGGGTCTTGAGGTCAATATTAATAAAACCAGGTTTTTATACAACTTTTAAAAACAAAAGTTTCATTTTTAATATTTTGACATTACCTACACTATCTATCACCTCATGGAGCTGAACATTCTTCAAAGAATTGTTCCCCTCACTGATGCCTCTCACCCCGATAGGCAGGAAGGCTGTTGCCCCAATGAGTCGGTGGTGACCACCTTCACATGTTGACCACAAACGTTGAAGCTGGATTCCACCAAGTTTAAAGGGGGCGAAGGAATCAGAACCAGGTGGGTTTTAGAGCGTGGGAGAGGGTCCCCAGTGAGTTCTAAGGGAGCATGGCAATGGGAACCCTGCAAGTTTAAAAGGAGAATGGGAATAGGAATCCATGAGGTTAAAAGGAGCATGAGAACTGGGCCTTGGAGGGTGGGAGACAGGGTTGCAGTGTGTTAAAGGGAGCACAGGAGCTGGGGCCCCAGTGAGTGGAAGGGAGAGTGGCAATCAGTACCAAGTGAGTCAGAACAATCGGAAAGCAGATTATCAGTGTTTTGCTCCATTAATTTAAAGTTCACAGACTAAATTTCACAGGATTTGATCTCAGGACTCCAAATTATTTGGAATTTGGGACAAATGCAGGCAAATGGGAGTAGCTCAGTGAGGTAACTTGGTCGGCACGGGCAGGTGGGCTGAAGGGCCTGTTTCCGTGTTATGAGTCTAAATCCATGGTCTCCAGACAGGAACCACATTCATGGACCCATCATCCTCTTGTGAAGGCATCAGAGGGAAGAGCTCAGTCCCCATGCTATTGTTGATTCTCCATTGCGGATGTTTTTTTAACAACAGATCAACAGGTGTTGATCTGAGGGGTGAGCTCAGCAAAACATGAACACTCAACAACACACTGCCCCAAGGGTCTGTCACCACTCCACTGCTCTCCAACATCTACATGAGCAATAAGCCGGCTACAACACTGAGGATTTTGCTTACACTGAGGATGTGGGTCCTGGGACACAAGTAAATTCTGTCAGGGACCTGGGGGAACAATGGACCAAGCTGTAGTGGCTGAAATCTCACAGAAGTGGAAGCTGCAACCAGACCGGCAAATACAAGGTCACTGCATTCCATCTCACCAACACCCAGCCTATCACAACAGTCAGAGAGAAACTATAGGCCCAACCCAACACAAACAAACCTTAGCAACCTCTGCCACTCTCACCACCATCTGCTGCCAAGACCAAAACACAAGACTAACATGATCCATAATCATACTCACTACCTGGGGCATCAGTGTGAGAACACTCATGGACTTTACTGCAGAGTACCCTGGTCTCACTTGGTCAACATAATGACAGGGCAGCTGATCCTAGCCATATGGAGAGTCACCAAAATCTTAATGATGACCCAAACTCCAGTGCTACCAAGCATCACCCTTCCTCTCAACTGTTGACGCGTAGTGATACACATGCATGATCCGTAACATATACTTAATGATTTATCGAGACCTTTCTGCACAGTCCTTGGGGAACCCTCTCTGGTCTCAGTACCTTCACCTAGTCAGTTGCAACAGTGACAGCAAATGGAATAAAACTCAACTCATTCCAGATGCAATGGCTAACCACCCTCAAACAACAGGAGTGGTTTGAAACAGGATCCAAACAGTGCATGGATAATGTGACTGCTTAATGCATAAGAAGCTAATCAAAGTTCCTCTACTTGGCAATGGACCACATCACCATGTCCTCTCATCAAACAAGTTCCACTGGGGTATCACTGAGATGAACTCTGTGTCTTTGTAAAGAGTGTACAGTGGCTTACACCCCTCAGAATAAATCGATGAATCTCACTCCAGGCAAAAACCTCTTTGAAGATAATTAAGAGAAAACCACATTCTTATATCTGGAGTCACATGCGAGTCACAGTGGGTACAGCTGGCAAATCTTCTTCTCTAAAGGATATTTATGACAGCTTTTTAGTCAATCCAGAAGTTTTGTTGTTACCTCTACAAGTACATCCTTTTATTATGGATTGATTTTATTTTAAATTCAAATTCCACAGCTGGTTTGCTGGAACCTGAGTGTACAATGATAGACCAGGATCACAGTCCTCCTGATGACTAACCTAGTATTCCGAGCACTGAAGTACCATGTTCCTCTTTGCACCCTCCTGCCTCACCTTGATCACATGATGTTGAGCCAGACAAGACCAGAGGGATGGGAATTTCTCTTGGGCACACCTTACCATTTCTTGTTTTCCTACTTCAGACCACTTTCACATTGTCATTACAGTTCTTGCCTCCCTCTCGGAGGGTTAGCTCTCTGGACCTATATCACCTTGTTACATGAAACACAATGACCAGAAAAGGTCAGTCAGTATTCCAATGAGAGCTTTTTAACCTATTGATCCAGATTAAGTGATCTCCAATACATCATCTGCTGTGATGGACTGATGAGACAGCAGGAACGTACCTGTCCTGTGTTCTTCAAACGCTCAATAGCTTGTTTATGTGTGATGCCTTGCAAACTGAATCCATCCACCTCCTGCAGACAATCACCTGTCATAAAGAAAGAAGTCAGGATTGACATGACATTTATTTCATAATATTAAAACTTCGCAACAAGAGTTCCTTTGTATCTTTTCACCTTAAGCCAAAAGTCAGACTCAACTAGTACCAAATGCTATTAAAGGCCTAGAACGGTACCTCAATGTTCAATCCCACATTTTCCAGACAATGGGTTGGGCGGGAGGGGAAATTCATTAGGACAATGCAGGCCTGAACAAAGTGCCCAAAATTAGGCCTCAGCCTTCACAGTGATGTGACTGAGAAGCTAGTGTATGCCAAGCCTCTTCAGAGAGCCTGAACACTTGTCCGGGACTCTTGCCTCAACTTCTGAGGTGTCAGGTCAGACAGGGAGGGAGAGTGGGGAGGAGAGGAGGCCTTGTTTGGAAATTACAGGCTGAAGATTAAAAACAAACCCCAACTTAATGGTCCCCGATAGTGCCAGATATTGCCCTTCCTCACGATCAATGACACACACAGAGGTTCTGCAAATTGTCCAATAGACTTTCTGACCACCTTGTCCCCCAACCTGCTGCTCTGTTTCCGGTGCCCCTTCCAAGTCCCACTACCTTCTCCTCATTGGTCCATCTGCTGTTTCATTAGAGACAGCAGATGGACCAATAACAGATTCTGAAAGAGGAAGTCATTCAGGACCCAGCCCATCAGTGGTTCTAAACAGCATCTGAACAGCTCATGGGTTATGTGGCCATTCTGCGTTGCGAAAGTACCATCATCACTCTTACACACCATTCATGTTTGGCTTTAACACAGTGCCACTAGCAGCTGGTCAGGGACAGTTTGGTGTTTGTACTTAACATGGAAATGGATTGGCATTTGGCATGAATGGAGCATACCCTGGATTTGAATGCATGCGATTGAGATGCAAGGCTAGGATCTGGTCATCCACAATCCACTGGTATAGCCAATCTATTAAAGCCAATGCAGTGGGAATGGTATCACTCCGAGTGTCCAGTGCAGGTGTGTTAGAGGACATACAAGAGACTGCAGATGCTAGAACCTGGAGCAACACCCAAAGTGCTGGAGGAACTCAGTGGGACAGGCAGCATCTATGGAGGGAAAGGGACAGTCGACATTTCGGGTTGAGACCCTTCACCTGGACTGGGATCAAATGACTAATGACTGCCAGTCCACATGAAGGGTCTCGTCCTGAAATGTCAACTATCTATTTTCCTCCATAGACGCTGCCTGACCCGCTGAGTTCCTCCCACCATTTGGGCATTAGAGGACAACTGTTGATGCAAGCTAATCCAGAATAGCCAAGCGCCTTGTTGAGTGATTCAGAAAGCATCCCACCTACCTTTCCTGATGTGGCCATCCAGATCTGCTGCTCCTCCAGGTATGATTGCCTTCACATAGATCCCACCTTGCCTCACGCTGGTATTCACACCTCCCTATAGACCACAACAGATCTTGCTTTAAAAGACACCCTTTCCCTTTGGAGGTATGCTCCCTCCTTGGCTGCTGGCTATCAGATCGAGGGAGCTCACCAGTCAATTCCCTGGCATCACCACTCATAAATCATCAGTGAAGGGGAAAGGTTTACCTCTGCTGCCACCTGTCCTTTACTAAGTGAAGATATTTAGTAGGTCAATTCATTATATTGATCAGTCATTGGGAAAAGCAGCACACTGTTTAATCTATATCTTCAGTAGGGTCTTCTTTCACTCGATAAACTTGTTCCAATAACTCCTAGGATGATTCCATCCAACTACCACAGTGATTCCAAATCCTAATGCAGTAAATTCCTATTGTTTTACTGCACCTTTCTTCAGATCCCATCTGAATTTATCCAACCATGGCTTTGGCTGTCCACAATGGCGCCATGCTGGTGCAGCTGGTAGTGCAGCTGCTTCACAGTTCGAGCGACCCAGGTTCGATCCTGACCTCGGGCATCAGGATGAAGTTTGCACATTATCTCAGTGACCATGCGGGTTTCCTCCCAGGTCCTCCCACATCCCAAAGTCATCCTGGCAGGTTAATTGACTGATGCAAATTACCCATGAGTGTAGGTTAATGGTCAAAGGAATAAAGGGGGAATTGATGGACATGTGGAAGACAGAATAAGTTGTGAAGGTATGGGGAAGTACGGAGAGGAGGCAGAGGACTGATGGCATTGGCCTCAGAGTTATATACAGCACAGAAACAGGCCCTTCAGCCCAACTCATCCATGCAGACCAAGATGCCTCTCTCAGCTAGTCCCATTTGTCTGTATTTGGGCCTAAATCTCTCGAATCCTTTCCTATCCATGTACTTGTCCAAATGTTTTTTTTAGATGTAATTGTACCCACCTCTGCCACTTCCTCTGCCAGATACCCACCAGCCTCTGTGTGAAAAGGTTGCCCTTCAGGTCCTCTTTAAACCGTTCCCCTCTCACTTTAAACATGTGCCCTCTAGCTTTAGACTCCCCTACCCTGGCAAAATGACTGTGACTATCTACCCTATCTATGCCCCTCTTGATTTTATAAACTTCTATAAGGTCACGTCTCAGCCTCCTTCACTCCAGGGAAAACCAGCCCCAGCCTGTTCAATCTCTCCTTATAACTCAAGCCCTCCAGTCCAGGCAACATCCTTGTGAATCTTTTTTGCACCCTCTCCAGCTTAATCACATCCTTCCTATAGTGTGGTGACCAGATCTGCACACAGTGTGGTCTCACCAACGTTTTATACAACTGTAACATGACATCCCAACTCTTGTACGCAATACCATGGTTATTGAAGGCAAGCATGCCATACACCTTCTTCACCTACCTATGTTGTCACTTTCAGGGAACTATGTACTTGTACCCGAGTCTCTCTGTTCAACAATACTGCCTAGGGCCCTGCAATTCACTGTCTAAGTCCTGCCCCAGTTTAACTTCCCAAATGCTTCACTTTGCACGTATCTGAGTTAAGTTTGATCTGCCATTTCTCTGCCCACTTTCCCAGTTGATCAACATCCCATTATAACCTTAGGCAACCTTCTTCACCATCCAGCGTATCACCAATTTTGGTGTAAACTGCAAATTTGACTATTGTGCAATATACATACGGCTTGCCACAGCCTACTTAGGTTATTCAAACTCGGAATGAGAAATGATTGTTCAGGTAGGAACTTGCTCTTCTGACTCCGTAGTAACTTGCTAAGAGTGTTATCAGTGTATGGTGGCCTCCAATGCACCAACTCAGCCTTTGGCCAGCTGAGGAAGATTGTGTCAGAATGTTCATGATCTTGTGTACAGTAGTTATCCCTTCCTGTTCTGAGATAGGGACTAAACATGTTCAATAAAGCATTGCAGAAGTACTATCAAAATTGCCTGTGATTTCTTCTGCAAAAATCCTCCAAATCCACTGGCGGGACATACTAACATGAATTCACTTATCAAGCAACACCCCCGCCCCCCACTATTTAATAAGATTGTGGCTGGTCTGATTGGAATGTTGATTCAGCACTGCTGCCTAGTTCATTTCAACCCCAATGTCAAACCAAAGTTGTTGTCCTCCCCCATATCAACATCCTCAGTATCAAGGCTTTATTTATATTTGTCTGGCTACAATGGACAGGCCATGTTGTTTGCATTGCAGGACACCAGATTATTGACAAAGGCTGAGTTCTGTCATGGCAGGAGGACAGGAGATGCTTCAAGGATGTTCCAGAAGCCACCTTGAGAAAATGTAACATTCTCAGATATTTGAGGAAATCTGTGGTCTGTGACTTATCAAAAGAGGAGTAACTGGGATGGTGCTGAAAAAAAATTGAGCCTCTCCAGGAGCATGTAGAAGCCCAGCAAAAAATTGGTGGAAGTGCTTCAACTCCCAACCTATCCAAAACCTTGCAACACGTGACAAGTTTGGCAGATTTCACAGCTCCTATCAGGTACTTCAGAACACATAGAACTTAAGTGAATGCAAGTCATCCTCGACCCAGAGGGACTGCTGAGAAAGAAGAATATAGCAGAAACTCGTGATTGCTGCCTAATGAAAGTAAGACCACTTATTAATTATTTGACTATCAGATTAGTTTGTTTATATTCAACTGGTGTATGCCCAATGATCATGCTTGGGACATTTTTGTTATATTTGTAATACTAAATTCTGGGAGTAGATAGTAATTTAAAATAGTTTTTGTGCTGGAGACACAAGAGACTTAAGATGCTGGAATCTGGAGCACCAAACAATCTGCTGAAGGAACTCAGTAGGCTGACCAGCAACTGTTGGGGGAAAGGAATTGTTGACATTTGTTGCAGGGTTTTGACCCAAAACATTAACGATTCTTCCCCCTGCCCCCCCCAAGATGCTGCTCAACCCACTGAGTACCTCTAGCAGATTGTTCGTTGCTACTTTTTCTGCTGATCTTTTTCCAAGTTCCTTTGTATGTGTTTGAAAAATTAAACTGCATATGCTGGAATCTGAAACAATAACACAAAAGGCTGGGAGATTCAGCCAGTCAAACAGCATCTGTGGAAAGGGAAACCAATTAATGTTTATCCTTTTAAATAGCGTGTTAATGATATATTTGCTCTATACTGTTGGACTATTTTACAGCTTTCTCTGATTAAAAAAACAAGAATGATGGAAATACTCAGGTGGCATCTGTGGAGGGAAAAAGCAGAGTTAACTTTTCAGTTTGATGATCTTTCATCAAAGCTGAAAAAAAAGTACAAATCAAAAAAGAAGGGGCAGGCCTGAGAGAATGAGGTAGAGAGTGAATCACACATTGTGGTATTCCAGCTGAGAGAGGGTGGTAAATGCTTGTTGATCTCAGCTAAATTGTCTTCAGGAGATCTAAATGGGGGTGGGGAAGGAAACATGAGAGAAAGAAAGAGGATTTTAAAAATGTGCTTGAACTGTGAAGTACAAAACAATTTAAAATACTGCAGATGCTGGAAATCTGAGATAAAAAGAGAATGATGGTTCTGGCTGATCAGTATTAGCTGGATCATGTACAAACTGGAAAAGCTGGTGACATGAGAGTGTTGAATTCAGAATCAGATCCTAAGTTGTAGTATGCCAAGTCAGAAGGTGCTGTCCTTAAACTTCCATTGGATTTTGTTGAAACGGTGTAAGAAGTCAAGGTCAGAGTCAAGAGTGGAATTATGATGGAAAATTAAAGTGCTAGATAACTGGAAGTTTAGGATTACCCTTGTGGACTAAACAAAGGTACTCTGTAAAGTGGTCACACAAATCTGCGTTTGGTTTTCTCAAAGCAGAGAAGATCAGATTTTTGAGCACTGAATGCAGTGCATTAAATGCAAGAGAATCAATGCCTCAACTGGAGAGAGTGTTTGGCAGGAAGGGAAGAGGTAGAAGACCAGGCGTTTCATCTAATGCAGTTGCATGAGAAGAGAGTGGGGACAGAAGAATGAGACAGAGAGTCATAGTGGGAATGGTCCCTAGGAAAAATATAAGTGTACCTGGTGGTGATATCTCGTTGAAGGTTGTTGATATTAAAGAAGATGATTTGTTGAATCTGGTGGGGTGAAAGGTGAGGACAAGGGGGAACATTATCCTTGCTCTGTGTGAGTAATGAGGGGATGGGAGCAGAAGTGTGAGGAATGAAGCTGACGTGGTTGGGATCCTGCCAACTATGGTGGAGGGGAAACCGTGGTTAGGGAAAAAGGAAGCCATTTTGATAAGTAACAACTTTAGAGTCAGTGAATCTGGGAGTTTGGAATGGATCATTGTAGGAAGGCATATGGCAGTTCTAACAAGTTAGCTGTGGGAGTCTGTAGGCATTGATGGATATTGTTCACTAATCTCAAAATGGAGATAGAGCAGTTGAGAATGGTAAAGGAGGTGTCTAAGATGGACTGTGTGAAAGTAAGAGGCAGGAGGCAGCAAAGTTGGTGAAACACTCAAGTTTTGCATGAGAGCAGGAAGTGGTTTTTCAGTACGTTGGAGAAATGAAAAACTGATTGTACAGCCACTTTGCAAAGCACCTCTATTAAGTCCACAAAGGGGATCCTGACCTTTGAGTTGCCTGTCACTTTAATTCTCTTTTTCAGCACCATGTAAAATTACAAATATTCCATCCTTTTTCAAAAAGAGAGTGCAGGATTAAAGCCAGTAGTTGCAGACCAGTTGGTTTAATTTTAGTGATGGGAAAGTTCTCTAAACATTCACTTGGACAAGTGTGGTTGATTAGAGAGATCTAGCATGAATTTGTTAAAGTCAAATCATGTCTAACTAACCTGATAGTTTTTTAAAAATTAAATGGAGAGGGTCAATGAAGGAAATGTTGTTGATGTGGCAGATATGGACTTCCTAAAGGCATTTGATAAGGTGTCACATAAAGTATCAAGTTTGAAGGCTGTGAAATAAAAGGGGCTGTAGTAGAGTGAATAGAAAGTTGATTTAGTAACAAGAAATGGAGAACAGTGGTGAAAGTTTGTTTCTCTGACTGGATGGAAATGTACAGTGGAGTTCTGCTGCACTTGGAGGTGTTGAGGATAATAGTAATAGATTTTTAGCAGATATAGCCAGGTTAGTGGAATGGGCAGAAAGGTGGCAGATAGTAGAGCTCATGGAGTTCGGGATAATGTACTGACCTGTGTTGAAAATATGTAACAGACCGAAAGTGAAGACTGGGAATAAACAGATCTTT
>JARFYF010000064.1:8077972-8091191 GCA_030265395.1 Rhina ancylostomus
CCTTTCCAAAAAAAGGGCCCTATATCATGAATGTAAATTTATTCATGAGGCATTAGATACCTATCGTGATTAGATTTAGTAGGCAACCACTATTGAAGCTTTGCACCTCCAATTGGTGAATTTGCTGGTTGAAGGTTGTTTCCTTTTATCATAAAGGGAATGATGATCTTTGCTTCTATATATTAGAAATAAAAGTTCTGAATTTCTGCTGTCCTTGACTGTAGATGTCAGTAGACAGACCAAGTGTGACCTTGCATGGTTTGTTTTGTGAAGTCATATGTATAGGACAGATGCTTGATGGTTTGCTTAGTTCATTAACTGTCAAGCATAAATGTCACTCTGGTTATATTGTTGTGTTAATTGATGCAACAAACCAATAAAGGTCATTAGGTAACTCTGAGATGTAGATCATTATGTGGCAACTTAGCTCATTAAATATTGTGATGACACCCAACCTGTACAATGGTGAAATGTTAGGAAGATAAATGATTTGAGAAGGGATAGCAGTCAAGAGATACTGAAGCATTACTGTCCCTAATAATAAGGATGGATGAATAGTTAATTTGATGTATCTCTATTGCATCAGGAAATTCCCACAAAAAGATAGGATCTATTGCCCTACTTCAGAAGCCTGTGGAATGAAAAGGTTAAATCAACCTTAGTGGTGTGAGTGGCTTATTCACTTAAAGGAAGTGAATATCATTGGCAAGACTATTGCTGATGCATAATTCCATTTGTGCAAGTGGTAATGAATCATGTCCTTGAACTTCTGCCATCTTTCTAGTGGAGGTGCATTTACAGGAGTGTAGGGTAGGGAGCTCCAGGATTTGGACAGTCAATCAGCACACATTCAAGAGACGTTAATATTTCTCAGTGAAGTGCGCAGGAGACTCTAGGGAAGGATACACCATCCACAGTCAACTTAGTAATAGTCATAGAGTATTAAATTGAAAGAAGAGGCGTACGATATTGTAGTGATTTTGGTAGGCCAAAGGAGGATGGGAAATTTTTACTAACTGAGGATGGCTTAAACAAGCATAAAGGTGGGGGAGGCGGGGTTGGGAGAAAATAAACTAGTAAATAGCATTAAAAACAGATTGTGAAAGGTTGCACAGCTCTATGAAAGGGAAGAGTAGCTAAACTTTAGCTAATAAAACTGAAATGAATAATGGGTGTTATGGAGCAAAAGAACCACTTGCACACCTGTTCTCAGATCAGACTGAAGCATTTTTATTTACTTAGTCTCTCCTTCAAGACCAACCCCAGAGTGCAGTAGAGGTGGAGCCGCTGAGTATGTACAAGACTCAGATTGACAGATATTTGAAATACTAGAGTGTGGGTGTTGGGGTCAAGATTGGACCTCCATGAAATTATTGAATGCAGAGCAGGCTCAACAGCCAAGCGAACAACTGCTCCTCCCATTCCTTGTGTTTTCAGTTAGGAATTCCAGAGGTGAGAGTGCCTCAACATCAAGGCAATAATTATTAAACTCTAACATTAAGGGATCGTTATAAAGCTAAAGTCGGTGGGAATTGAGAAAAATTCTCTGAAAGGAATGCACTGGAGGTCTATCACCTTAGTCCTTGGATGTCTCTGCAGATATTCTTCTGGGCAGTATCCTGAGCAAAGCATCTTCAACTGCTTTATCAGTGGGCTGCTTTCCTTCCCCACTTCTGATCTAATGGTTGCAGTTTATTGATAATTGCAGAATGCTTATTTCTGTTTGCTGCTCTTAAGTTGGAAACTGAAGCAACCCCTGACATAGAACTGCAGACCTAGGCAATGTTCAGCCAAGAGCTGACAAGTGATTAGTAAAATTTGCACCATGCAAGTGTGAGGTAATGACTAGTTCAATAAAGAGAGAGCTTAATCACCTAGCCTTGACATTTAGTCCACTACTTGACATTGGTGAGTTCCCTACAGTTAATGTATTTGGGAAAATTTATGGTTTTGAAATTTAACTGGACTAGCTATAGTTAAATTGCTAGTATTCTGCTGTGAATGACTTGACTACCTGATTTTTCCCTCCACCTTTCCCATTATCTACAAAGTGCAAGTCAGGACCATGATGGAAACATTTTGCCTGGATGAGTGCAACACCTACAAAAGGTAGGAAGTTCAACATCATCGTAGACAGTATCCAGCTCGCGGCTCGTTCACTTCCATCATTGGTGCACCAGGGCTATATGGAGGACATACCATCTTCAAAATGCTCTACTCACCAATGACACTGACAGCACCTATGAAATCCTATGACATTGGTCACTGAGATGGAAGAAGGCAGCAGGTGAAAGGGAAACTGTGACCTCCCAGATCGTGCATCATTCTGACCCAGTCGTAATGCCTGAATCCTGTAGCTCCCCAACCAGCAACGTTGTCAGCAGAAAAAGCAAAATACTGCAGTTGCCAATAATTTGAAATAATAACAGAAAATGCTGTAGTGACAGGTCAGGAAATGACTGTATATAGAGAGAGAGAGAGAGAGAGAGAAACATAAATCGGTGACCTTAATCGGAATGCAGGTGACCCTTACGGTGTGGGGGTGAGGGTTGTGTCCAAAAACGGTCAACATTGCAATTTTCCATAATGCAAAGCTGCATCATCTGCGCAAGCATCAAGAAACGCAAGTTGAAAAAATGTTTATTTACTTCTGTTTCACAAATTCTGTGAGAGTGGGTTTTATTCTGTGTATCAAATTTTTGGGTAACATTTTGTGAGGGCGAATTTCCATTACCCAAATCGCCATAACATAGCAATCACTTATATGGAACCCTTGAAAGCGCAGTGCGAATGCCTTCACAGGACTGCACTAGCAACTTGCCACCTCCGTCCCAGGGGCATTTAGTGATTGACAATAACTGTTAGCCGTGCCAGTGAAAACACATCTCTCGAATAAGGTTTAACTCTGGGTCAATTGTTTTCATTGTTGACTTCCTGCAAGTATAGTAAAGGTTTTAAATACCACTGACAGTAGCTTTTCTTACAAGAATACATAAAATATGTGGAGGATTCTAATGCAGGAAATAAACAGGAGGCATTCAAAACCATCCCAATCTCGCCGAAGGACGTTGGTTGTCCCCAGATAGATTTAAAATCTGCTTTGATCTCTGATTTCTACCTCTGCAATATTTTCTAGAACTCTCAGAGACTATTTAAAATATGCTGTTTCCCACTTGGGTAATGAAGTAGTATCATTTTTCCTGAGGATTGTGAGCCTTTGGAACTCTCTCAAAAGGGAGGTGGAAGAAGTCTCTAAGTATTTTTAAGGCAAAGGTAAATTCTTGGTAAGCAAGGTACGAAAGGTTATCTTGGGTGAATGTAGTTATAATCATATCAGCCATAATCTAACTAAATGGGAGAGTAGGCTTAAGGAGCTAAGTAGCGTACACCTGCTCCTTATTCATTTATTTGCCTGTTATTTTACCATTTGCACTTCACCTACACAAAAGTACCTTGCACAGATTGCTTTCAGTGCAGTTTTAAATAGCTCTGATTTCATTTGTATTCTGACTTGTATTACAGCTGGAGTCAACACTTTTCCTGCAGAGGTGCACAGTTTTGAGTACAGAGCGCTGTATAGGGTAATCTCAGTAATTACTGTAGATCTGAAATAAAAGCTGTACTTCAGGTTTGGATCAGGGTCCCATCCTTTGACCACACCATTGTAATTGGCCAGAATGAATTTGTACTGCTTAGACAGGGAGACTAGTAGCTAGAGTTCAGTCACTTGATAGCATGAGATCACATCACTGACCAGAACCAAGCAATGGTGCCATCCCATGGCTTTAACCTTGCAAGGGAATTGTTTAATCCTCAACCACTGGAGGACAGGCAAGGAAATTTGCTGCACAAGTGGAACATGTGAAACAGCTCAAGTTATGGCAGTGGCCCGATAGACTGTCACACATGTAATGAACTCTTGCTGAGAGATCCATCCCTGAGAGGCATCACTTGAAGCCACTGGATGGATTACTAACCTTCACATTGAAACGCACCTGTTTTCCTAGCCAAATTAAATATACATTTACCAGTATTGAGACAAAGATTTACCAATTGGATACTGGCATAATCCCAGTGAATGAAAGCAGGTGGCACACACCAAAGGTTTCCATCTTCATCAATTCATTATGTCCTGGAAGAATTTATCAGTAGACTTCCTCCTGGAAATCTTTCTCACAGTAAAATCAGAATACTTAGCAGAAAGTTTGTTGCAATTTGTCTATTTTTAAGTCCTACTAACAATGTAGGAAAAAATAAGTCATGACCAGGCCAACATGCTTGTGCAAGATTCCCAACATCTCAAATTAACGTCTATCCTCTTCCCAAAAGCAGCACATGACCTGTAATCACCACAGCGTATTGTGGCTCATAGCAGGTAACAAAACAGAACCCATGGTTGAAAGGTGGAATTATCTACATTGGATATTTTTCATATTATTATGGATGTGGTCCTATAGAATATTCCTATGGGTGAAATATTTTTCTTCTTTAAGTAGGCCGTTGGGATCAAGGATAACTTGATTTCATTCTGGTTTTGTGGGTTCTGAGTCGGCTAATGAGGCCAGTGTGGAACCACAGACTTCCATAGATGAGTAGCAAACTATTCAGTAGATTTGGAAAATCAAAGATTCATTGGTGTTCTATTGAGAAATAAATTGAATGTTTGTAAATCAACAAATACCTGTATTCCCTATTGGAATGTGAGCTGACCTTCTAACTCCATGCCATCCCTGGTTTACAAACTCCTGACTTATGGACACCCATACATATAAATGAGCTCCCATATATTATTAAATTCAAAAGTTCAAAGTACATGCATAGTATGTTTCTACGATTGGCAGAACTAGTTCCCTCTCTTGCTGCACTTTTAGTAATTGCCCTTATCAGTCTGTATGTGCTTTTGATGCCATTCATTACAGGACTATGGAGCTATGGTTACCATATTGAGTGATTTTTGTGGACTTTCCAATGTGGACAAAATCGACTTATGAAGGTCGTTACCCAGGGATGGATTTGCACAGATGATCTACTTGTTATTGTGTCCATATTTTGAAAATATATGAGTCTGGAAGATTTTTAATATCTGGTAGATTGAGGTGTAACAGTTAAACATTTTTAAACCATTACTTGTTCAATTATAGTGAATTTTGATTCGCGGTATAACGCATTCCATTATTTCTTAATGCTGATAACATTCTGCCCATTCATGTATTTTTTTAATTGGTTTGGTTATTGTTTTGGTTTTTTAATCTCTAAACAATTGTTGACAAAGTTCTGAAGGTACATTAAACATTCTTCTGAAAGCTCAAACCATTAAACCATCACAGTGAGAGCAATCCTAGCTATATTTAAATTAAACTCATCAATGCTGTCCAAGTGGTGCCTGGGAGCATTAAATATTTTCAGACAAATGGGGATCTTGATTTGAATTTATCCATTTTTGCAACAGGGAAAAAGAGCTCGCTAACTTGCATCTGTTTCATCATTTTTGTTTCTCAGCTGTTCTGCTACTATGCAACAAAATAAGTTGATGCTTTGCAAAACATTTTTGCGAATAAGTTTGACCTCATTGTAGAATGCCACTGGTTGGTCTTTCAGAATGTATGTCTGGGATTATTCAGGAGCTCCCTCAACAAAGTTGATTGACATATAAATTAGCAAAATATTTTAAAATAACTGCAAATGAATAATTGAACATTCACCAGAGGGATGCTGACAGGTGGCTCCCTGCAAGACCAGGCAAGTACCCACGAATGCCATCGCTATGTGTGGTCCTAAAAATTGAAGGAAATTTCTGCTGGAAGTGACTAACTGCCAGAATGCTATGATGAGAGAATGTGTTTAGTTGCACCTTGTGGGGACTCATTAACATCTAGAATATATAAACTGTAATATACTGGGAGGGATGGGAGTATTGGGTTGCCCTTCTTTTGACCCATGAGTTGCCCTTGCTCAGTGCTGGTACACTATTGGGAAGATGTTTCTTACAGAGCATTCCTGGGAGATATCAGGACCTCTCCAACTGTGGCTGACCCCACCCTGCAGTTTCACTGAAGTTTCACCGTATCCAGAAGGTGGATTCCAGGAAGGCTGAGGAAGTGTAGGATGTCACCAGAGCCTCGTTTGGATGGGAGTGGTGAGGAGATTGTAGAAATGGAATAATATAAAAAAATCTTTTTGGGCTCAGGATGGAAACATGCAGTGCAATTCAGAGATGCAAATATAAATATTCCAAATATTTAACCGTAGTATGTTAATCTAATTGACACAGAATGAGTTTTCTCCATTATATAGCACTAATCAGACCATTTAATTCTTAGATCGAACTACAGTAGTTATTGGCATTTACAGCAAGTTGAATTGGTCACCTGAGTGTTGGTGGTCTAGAAGCTTTGTTTTGAGTATTCCTCAAAAGCCTGAGGTCTGTAGTGGATCCTGTCAAGGTATTGTGCAAGTCTTGCTCTCCTGGATAGACTCTAATTCTGTTACAGATGCTCACTCACAATTGTATCTCACTAATTGACTAAAAAACTGTGCATAGTTTGTAGAGAACACAAGTTCCTTCAAGTTTATTCGCAGTTGGGAATTTTGATTGTGATGTGAAATTTGCGTGAAATTTCCTATTAATTTATCATGATGTATGCTTTGTTACAGGTGACAATTTAGGCAAAGACCAAAACATCTTTTAAGAAATATGTGAATATTTAAAGTAGAGTAAGTGTGGAATAATGAGAATAATCAGGGTGGTTTGGTTTTTGATTTCTGGAACAAACTTTGAGTGCACGCATTCTTTGTCTTGTACGTTTATGTCTTTTAACAGGATACATTTGGCCTTTTTCAATCAGAAAGGTTTTGACTGCTGACAGAGTGCTGTTTTCCCTGATGGGATATATCCACTATTGTTCAGCTTGCCTTTGTTTCTACATGTTCAAATGGTATAATCGTGCCTACAGTTCACTGGAAACCCTAATGCCTTACTCTCTCCAGCTTTAGCTAGAGGGGCTTTTGACAGTGTGCTGCCAGTAGTTGATCGAAATAAGTAGTGGTATGTTGTTGGCATGATTTAAAATTGCAGTAATCTGAAAATGACAGCATGCAACCAATAAAACCTTCAGAAACGGCATTGCTCAATTCAAGTGGTGCAGTTTAAAGGATACTGACTACAACGTATCTCACTAAAATAATTAATAAACTCTTTGGATCTGCTAACTACAATGAAAATATTCTGTAGGATTCTGGAAGATGCTAAAGGTATTGCCTCAATTGTAGTTTACTTTTCCATCCTGAAGCCTAAGGATTCTGGAACAATTGAACCAAGTCATTTTCAGAAACTAGGCAGCCACGTGCTTTATGCTTAGAGTTGAGGAATATGAAGTGAATTCCGGTTGAAGGTTGTCAGCCCTCCAAAATCATTGGATTCATCCTCTGAGAAGAAAGTGGTACATAGTTTTGATTTAAAGCCAGATCCAGTGATGCATTCGACCTCGACCTGTGAACGTGCCAGGTTGCGGAGTACCTGTTGCACCTTTTCAGAATAACAATAGTTAAATTCTGCCCATCATCTGCATTCACTGAATGACTGGTCTTAGCTTGTTATTTAAACATTGCTGACCAATTAACTGGCTACATGACCTCAAATATATAAAAAATATTACTTGCATAGTGTGACAATGGCTAACATGAGGGGACATAATTTTAAGGTGATCAGAGGAAGGTTTAAGGGGTACATTTTTTACACAGAGAGTGGTGTGTGTGTATGTGTGTGTGGAACACACTGCCGGCAGAGGTTGTGGGGGCAGATACATTAGGGACATTTAAGAGACTCTTGGATTGACACATGAATGATAGAAAAATAGGGGGCATGTGGGATGGAAGGGTTAGATAGATCTTAGAATAAGATAAAATAATGTTATAACATTGTGGGCCGAAGGCCTGTACTGTGCTGTAGTGTTCTATATGCATGAGGAGAAATTAACGCCATGTGTAAAAGGCATGGAAATGCTCGGACAGGAGCCAACAAATGAATAGAAGTAGGGAAGTCATGCTTCAGTTATGTTGAGCTTTGGTGAGACCATACCTGGAGTGCTATGCACAGTATTGATCTCTTTAGTTAAGGATGGATGTTAATGTGGTGGAAACAGTTTGGAGAAGATTTACCAGACTAAAGCCTGGAATAGCTGGATGAGGAGGAATAGTTGAACATGCAAGACTTGTATCTGCTCAACTTGAGTAGTGTGAGAGGGGACCTGATTGAAACTTGAGATCCAGGGTGGTCTTGACAGGCTGGATTTGGAGAGGATATTCACTTTGTGTGTGAATCTAGAACAAGGGTTCACTCTTTAAAAATAAGGGATTGCTCATTTAGGATAAGGATGAGGCTTTTTTTTTGAGGGTTGAGCTTTGAGTTCTATTCCACCATCTTATGAGGTAGCGTCTTAAGACACAGGACCGTGGGGGTGACAAAATTACGGTCAGATCAGCCATGGTGGAACAGGTTTGAGGGGTCTGGCAGCTCACTCCTCCAAGTCTGTAATTTTGTTGCCATCTTATGGCCATGCTCTGACATCTTGTGCATTCTTGTAGTTTTGTAATCATTATATTGAATTTGCCGAACTGAAGACAATTTGGGAGGCATAGTATTGTTTGAAGCAGAAGTTTTTTTGCAGCTGGAATATAAAACTAATATGTTGCTACACAAGTGAGAGGATGCAATGACAATATAATTAGTATTTTTATTAATCAGATTTTTGGTGAAAGAAGTTTATAAAACTAAACAGCTTTTAGTTGTGCCCTGCCAACATCTCAGTGTTCAGAGCATAGTATATAAGAACTTGTAAGGGAAAATTTTGTCCCAAAATCATGAACAGAAATGGCAATGAGGTAAAGATTTTGTAAGTAATTGTGTGTAGGTGTGAGACTTCCATTTCTGCCACTGAAACTCCGTTAAGTTTCCTTTCTTTTAAAGACGTAGGGTGGAAATGCAAGAACATGCATCAGTGCTACACAGTTCTCCCAGGGTTAGGGTATGTTGAATGCACAGATTGAGTATGGAAACTGCAGCCTTCCAGGTAAATGTGAACCTGTTGAACTACTGTAGGATCCGGTACTTTTTCATCTTGATCTGATTGCTCTGAAACCAGTCTTGACTTTTATGAAATTCCTAGGAAACCCATGAAGCAAGTCTGATTCCTGTTCAATTTAAATTATTTTCATTACTTCAAACAATTTCCTTCTTCCATTTTACAAATATTTTTGATCCCTGCAGGTTGGAGGGAAGCAATTACATGTGAATGCACATTGTCAAACCAAACGTCATGAACAGGAACAAACGTGACAACCAGTTCTATAGTGTGGAGGTTGGGGATTCCACCTTCACTGTCCTGAAACGCTATCAAAACTTGAAGCCCATTGGTTCAGGGGCACAGGGCATTGTATGGTGAGTTAACTTCTTTCACTTTTGCCTTCAGTTACATAAAGCAAGGACAGACTTGCATGAGCTTCTCATTTTAAAAAAATGGAAAGGTGGAGTTTCTTTTCCCTTTATTAATGTAATCTTTCCTTGCCATGTTAAAGAATCAGTATTTTCCTGTTACGACACATGTCAGATAACTAATTAATAAAGCTGGAACTTTCAGGTTAGGGAAGATGTAGCTGGTATGGGAAGTAGCAGTATTTATTGATGTTGATCTGCTGTCAAGAGTAATGCTCTGTGATCATGCAGGTTGAACTTCACATTGCATAAGAGAACTTTGCACAGAAGAAACAAGCAGCACTTGCATTATGTGGGCCAAGTAGAAGGGAAGAGTATTCAGTGGATCTACTGCAAAGTTGCAAAATGCAGCTATCTCTTTTCATATCTGTCCTTTTCCTGTGTCTTGCAAATTAAAGTTAATGAAATATTTTAAATAAATCACCGGAACTCTGTTTAGGTTCTGAGTCTGGGGAATGTGTGCCCACACAGGATTCGAATTCCATCTCCTACTATCCACATTTATTTGCTGTTACTTGGTCAGCGCAAAAGATCAGTTATTGGTAAAGAAGAGAAAATTGAACTCCATGCTTTTACAGTTGCATGAAAATGCTGCAGCATATCTTCTGTTATTGGGTCTTTAATATTATAGCATTTACTGGTCAAACCAGTCTGTCTTTAGCAACATTACACCTAATATAAATCCACATTTAAGTACAGTGAAATTACCTGCATGGAATTGAAGAGGTGTTTGTTTTAAAAAAACTTGCAAGTTAGTAATTTAATTGCAAGGTTTGCTGGTTAACTCGAGTTACAATAACGCTCAAATAGTTTGCATCAGAATCTGTAATTAGATTGTGGCCTGAACAATATCCTGCATTTATTGCAAAGATTTCCTGAAGGAAGTTTAAAAGTGATTAAATCACCTATTTAAGAACCATGCCACCCCCCCCCCCCCCACTTAAAGACTAGTCTACCACAATTAACATTCTATACTGGTGTAGCAGATTAGTGGAAGTATTAAGTTTTGTCCCCAGTTAATTTGCTATGGTAATTTTTCCCACAACTTGTTTACAAAAATATATTTGCAATGCCTATCTTTTGTTGAGAGCCTGGAATCACCATGACTAAAGATCATGATATTCAGCAAAAAAAGAATTTATTTTCAATGAATATAATTACACTAACAAAACATTCACGAGTAGCATGCACGAATTGCATATTTAACTGTCAACATGTGTTAATGCCTTTGTAGAATGGTTTAACTGAACTTGGATAAATTAGTATGTTTGTTTCAGCTCCTCAGAGATCCTTATAGATAAGTGAGCTTGATGGAGAAAGTTAAGAGAAATAGTGGAAAGGAGAAGAAAAAGACATGGGTCTGGAGTGGCAGACACTTGCAATTAGTTAGATCACATAGGTGCAGTCGTGCTAGTTTGAATAGTTATGCTTGGGTTTGGATAAAGAACCAAGGAGACAGTATGAGAAAAAGTGAAATTCAGTCTGGAGTTGGTGGTCTAAAAGTTGGTGTAACTGCTGATGGATTGAGGTCAGGCAGATTTCTGTCCCTCAGATCAGTGCTGCTGAAGCTAAAAGTTGGAATGACCATGTGAATTTATTCTAACGATCAAATAGAGTTCAGCCTTTTATAGAGCTAGCTTGGGTTCCAATTGAATAAGTTTAAGAATTGTTAATTATAATTTAGTAACATAGGTGTCAGAAAAACATTAATTTTAATTCCTCAGCTCTCGCTATTGAGTGATCAGATGAAGCAATAAGAAATATCAATTCCAGCCAGCACTAGGATAGGGCTTGTGGAAGAATCAGAGAGCAAGGCTTCCTAAGACTGTTAAATACATCCTTCAGTGACAGTGTCTTGTGGCTAGCCCTCAAACTGACTAGAACTTTGGGGAATCAACAGTCATCGGGATTATCATACTAACTCATGGAAACCACACTGTCCCACCATTTACGGAGTTCTGATTATTTTGTTTTAGTTCTAGGCTATTTATTATTCAGTGTGCTCTTCGTGCCTGATTAAATAAAACATTGCTTTTAATGTCCACTGTTTAGTGCATGAATTGATTGAAAACTACCAGATTAAGTTTTAGTGTGTGTTGTCATTTCTTACCGTTTTTCATGGGTATTTTGTTTTCATATTGTAGCGCAGCCTATGATGCAATTCTCGATAGGAATGTGGCTATCAAGAAACTCAGCCGACCATTTCAAAACCAGACCCACGCGAAAAGGGCTTACAGAGAATTAGTCCTCATGAAGTGTGTCAACCATAAAAATGTAAGTACCTCTGATATATTACTTTATCATGCAAAGTCAGTTTGCCAATTTAAAAAAAAATCATCACAGGCTTATGATGAAAGAATATGTTTTTTGATCACTCTTGAATGTTGTTTAAACATTCCTTTGATCATTTAGATGGAAGATGATTTATCTCAGATTATCTTAATTCAGGATGTTCAAGCCAAGTAGATGCTAATTCAGTAATGCCTTGAATTTCTTCTCAATAATGCCTTGAATTTCTTTCCAGCAATACCTTCCATGGCTTGAATTAAATGATGGCCAAAGTTATTCTCAATCTTGGGCTTAATTTGTTTTATTTTAAGAGGCTGTTGGTCTCCTTTAATGTCAACAAAAAGAAATCCTGAGCAGATTTGAAAATGGATCTTCATAACAGCTTTTATATGGCTTTATCATGTAACCTCTGCACTTTAAGAAGCAGGCAAACAGTTGCCAGACTTCCACAGGTTTCCATCATCTGCAGATGATGCTTGAATTGATGATTAAGTAAAATTAGATATTACAGGTGTATGGCTGGTTCTATAAATTAGATGCTTTATTTATCCATAGTAGGGCCAACTTGTAGAATATCTTATCCCCACCTTGAAATATTTTGCCCTCTTTCAGGGATTTCTAGGGAATCATCTGATTTTATTGTCTTGTCTTGTATTTTATTGATTCAGCCAGTTTAAGTTTAGTTTGCTTGCTATACTAATTCCAACTGCTGCAGAGTATTTCTGCAAATTAGTTGTTATTTCTGTTCCCGTAAATGGTTGATCCTTTTTTGTATCCGGTGGCAGTGCTGGCATTTATTGCAGGTCTCTAGATGGTGGTGGTCTCCTTCCAGGAAGCCACATTTGATGGCAGTCAGCCAGTGATCTGTAGGACTGGAAATAGATTTAGGTTAAAGAGAGGAAAGGTGATTTAGACCATAGCTCCATAAGATATCGGAGCAGAATTCGGCCATTCTGACCCACTATTCCATCAGCTGAAATATTTTTTCAACCCCACTCTCCCACCTTCTCCCTGTAATCCCTAACCCCTGTACCAATCAAGACCCTATCAATCTCTACTTCAAATACACCCAATAACTTGGCCTCCACAGCCCTCTGTGGCAACTAATTCCATAGATTTACCACACTCTGGCTGAAGAAATCCCTAGTAATGGAAACATCCTCTATCCAAGCCTATCAGTATTCAGTAGGTTTCAATGAGATCCCCCCCCCACCCCTTCATCCTCCTAGACTCCATTGAGTACAGTCCCAGCGCCATCAAACACTCCTCCATACATTAAGCCTTTCAGTCCCTGGATCATTGTAAACCTCATCTGGACCTTCTCCAGAGCCAACACATCCATCCTTTGATACAGGGCTCAAAATTGCTCACAATATTCCAAACGCGGTCTGACTAAAGCCTTAGCAGTACATCCTTGCTTTTACATTCTAGTCCTCTAGA
>JARFYF010000064.1:8091291-8103039 GCA_030265395.1 Rhina ancylostomus
CGAGTACAGGCAAAGAGACATCGAACGCTTCTCATACATTAAGCATTCCATTCCACGGACTATTCTTGTGAACCTCCTCTGGACCCTCTCCAGGGCCAGCGCGTCTTTCCTTAGATGTGGGCTCCAAAACTGCTCACGATATTCCAAATGTGGTCTGACCAACACCCTACAAAGCCTCAGCAGTACATCCTTGCTGTTATATTCTAGTCCCCTCAAAATAAATGCTAACATTGCATTTGCCTTACTTACTACCAACCCAACCAGCAAGTTAACCTTAAGGGAATCCTGCAGTGGGACTCCCAAGCCCCTTTGCACCTCCAATTTCTGAATTCTCTCCCCATTTAGAAAATAGTCTGCACCTTTTATTCTTCCTACCATAACCCCACACATCCCTTCACTGTTCTATCTCTTTCTCACTCTTTTAACCTATCCATGTCTTTCTGTAGAACCCCTGCCTCTTCAACATTACCTGTCCCTCCAACTATCTCTGTATCATCTGCAAACTTGGCCACAATGCTATTAGTTCCTTCATCAAGATTGTTAATGTATTTCTTCCCCAAAACGATGTTGATAAACCAGTTGGGTATTTATGACAATCAACAGCTTCAGGTGCAAAGCTTTTTACTTTTCAACTTTAATTTGCTTTCAAATGCTGAAATGGCACACTGCCTTGACAGAGCAGATACACGGCAGGGAGTTTGCCGAGTATAATTTTTTTTCAAATCTCATGAGAATTGACCAGGCTTTGGCTGCACAAAGTACTGTCACTGGTGTGCCTGTGACAGTAAAAGCAAAATCCAGACCATAATGTTCTATGATTCAAAGAAAAGGCTAGGATTAAGTGGGACAGAACTTTGATCTTGATGGAAACAACATTAAAGTAAGTGGGGCTGTATTTTGGAATTGGCTACTGTACTACACATTTAACACATGTAAATGAGGATAGCTCTGCTACCCCTAAGTGCCCAATTTGTCTGGAAATGATCCTTGGAAGAGATATTTGCTATGTGTGAATATCTTCAGAGTTATAATTTTTAAAAGATCTCTCACATGAGAGATCTTGGAGTAACGTATTTTTACTGAGGGTTGAACACACGAAAACAATCAAATTTGCATTTCTTCAGGAAAATTTTATGTTCTGCCAAGCTATCTATTAATGTTGAAGGATTTAAAAATTTTTACAAGTTATAAAAAATCTGATTTGTATTTGGTCTCTAGAGAGTGTTCATCACGAAGAGATGGCTAAGGCTAACTAAGACAGATCCATTTTCAATCTGTAATCGTGAGGCACATTAACTCCAATAGACATGAGCTTAGGTGTTTGACATGTAATTTGATGATCTGCTAAAATGATCCTCGACCCAATGTCCATTGCAAAGTGTCTGATCATTGCAGTACACGGGGGTGCATAAAGTCACTGTTCCCAAAGGTCCTGTCACCTCACTTCTCCCAATGTAACCTCTGGCTTCTTGCACTGTTACAATGAAGTCCAGTGTGAGCTTGAGAAACCACACCTCATCAAACGAAGCACATTACAGCCCACACGACTCAACAATGAACTTCAGATAACCAGCTTTTCCAGTTTGTTTCAAAACTGATCAGTTTTGATGAAAAGTCATCAACTTGTAATTTTTTTTTCTTTCCGCACAAATGCTGAGTATTTTCAACATTCTTTGCAGTAATTCTTTGGCAGGGAAATAAATGTCTTTAAAGCACGAATGATCAGGATTGAACTTGGGTCACTGGAGCTGTGAGGCTGCATCAGCTGTGCCACCAGCCCACCACCACCCCCCCCCCCAACATTGTTGTCCACCCCCCCCCCCATGCAGGTTACAATATTTTTTTCCAACTTCTCCCAGTGAAAAGTCTTCAGTTTGAAGCATCCATGTGTTGCCTGACCAGTTGAATATCTCCAGCATTTTCTGTTTTGATTCCAGATTTCCAACATTCTTTTTTGCTTTTTGATGAAAGTTTCCATGTGAACTATGATCACGATAACTGAATGTTCACCTGCAGAGCTATCACTAAGTTAGATTTGGCCCTGCTCAATACTTGACCCAACGTGCTTTCCAGTCATGGTTGTAGGTTATGTTGACGGGAAAGAACACTGATCTTTTTAACTGTTCCTCAACTCTGGAAGGTGGAGACTTAGATCCTATTAGCTGAGTAAAGTTTGAAGCAGGATCCATCTGTGAGACCATATATTTAATTATCGCAGGAGGTATATTTTCTCCCACAAGATACTAATAATTTATAAAAGAAGAAATTGTTTTTACCTTAAGGCTTATAATTGATGGCAAAATCTTTTTCTTAAATTAAAAGTTCCAAAATTGTATTTGTTTCAGTCTGTATTTGCAATAAATTAACATCTGTTCATCTTTAGATGGCATCAAATAATGCCGCATTATATCTCTGAAACCTGTGGATTTACGGCAGAGTAATCTTCTGTTCGTGGACATGAACATTTATTTTTCAGTAGAAAGGAACTTACCCCTTAATAGTATTAGTAATTAAAGGATACTGATTTGGGATAAGGTTGTGAGTTCCTTTCTACTGAAAAATGACATGTTGCAAAAATTTTCCTGAGGCTTTTCCATCCTTTCTGACACTAAATGACTTGTCTTTTTTTCTATAAAGCTTTTTCTTCCAAGTTCCATGATTAGAATTCAAATTTCTAATTAAAATGCTAATTTGACTATTGTAAATTTTTTGTGATGTTTTCTGCTTGCCTATTCTCTTAAAGAAAATAATTATGTTTAAATGTCTTCAACAATGAAAATGATCAACTGTTCCTTATTATAGTCTGTGAGACGGGAGTAAACTTAGAAGATGCATAAATTGAACACTTGTTATATTAACGATGGGATATGCAATTTATTCCAGATAATTGGCCTGCTGAATGTATTTACACCACAAAAATCACTTGAGGAATTTCAAGATGTTTTACCATGATTGTGCAAAGAAAGAAAATTTAAATTTGTACAGGATTGTTTCTCATCTTTCCATAATGTTTGAAACCATTTTGGTGATTAATTTTAGTGCAATTACTGCAGCTGATGTTGTTAAGTATGAAGTGAAACAAATTAAAAATAGTTGATGCATTCTTTCTCCGTTAATGATGCATGAATGTTTTTTTTCTTGATTGTCCTTCTTGCTGACAGTTACATAGTGATGGAGCTAATGGATGCCAATCTCTGTCAAGTGATTCAGATGGAACTAGACCATGAGCGAATGTCTTATCTACTCTATCAGATGCTGTGTGGCATCAAGCACCTTCATTCAGCTGGCATTATACATCGGGTCAGTAATGTTTATTGTTGAATCTTCTGCAATTTGTATCATGGCAAACTTAGATTTAGCATTACCTGGAAACCAACCATTGCCAATGTAATTTTGGCAGTGATGATATCTTGACTGGTGCTTTGCAGTGCTGCATTATGTTCCAGGCTACAGTTTTGTTCCCTGAATCTCGTTTGCTAACAGCAAGGGAGGGTGGAATCCCTCTCCACGGAGAAGAATCATGTGACAATTAGAGATCCTCTTCTGCTCTAATTAATGCCTAGGTTTCAGTAACACTGGGAAAGAAACACAGTGAAAATTTTTGCTGCTACTCATACCAGCAGGAAGAAAACAAATTCTAAAGTGTATTGCTAAACAAAGAAAATGTTTGATTTAAGGAAGTCATTTTCTGTTGTACTCTCACTCCGGGATTAACTGCAATGTTCTACTTTTGCCATAGGTTTGCTTCCGATCATTTTTTAAAGCAGCTGATAGTTACTCTTAAGATATATTCTATATTAGATCAATGTACTAACTGCAGCTCGCCTGAGTGCAAGCTCATAGTTTGTCTGTTTCACGAATGTTAAAATGCAAACCTGCAGTGGGTTGATCTTTGCTTCCTCAGAGCAAGTGCTGAAATGAATGTGTTTTGATGTTTTAGTTATGACTGTAATGGGCAGACTGGTTTACAGGGGATGTTGGCAATGAATTAATTTGTGTTGCCATAGTCTTTCTAAACTCAGATTTTAAACATCACCCTGTACAGATTGTGTGTTTATGGAATAAGTCCCAGAAAAATGGAATTTATTATTTTCAAATGTGATTATGCCAATGCAGCTCTGATATATTTTGCTTATATCTGTTTAAAATTCAGTGAGCGCTTGATTTCATTGTAACATTATAATTTTTTTTTGTCTTGAATGCTCTCCGTTTCTAAATAAAATGGCTCAAGTTGGCTGTCAGTTTAAAATACAGAATGAGGGGCAGGGGAAAGTACGTTTCACCAATGTCATTTTAAGGGCAGAATGGCTTTAACAGATTCTCTTACTTATAAATAGATTTCTCACCAAAGCCAGTCCTTTTCAAAGTGAGAATATGCAGTCAGAATGTGGGAGCTCATGGAGGAAAAAAACAAAGTTACACAAATCTGACAGCTGCTTGAGAAGTGGAAAAATGGTCTTTCCTAGATTGGATTCCAGTTAATGACTCTCCAGGTTTAGCTCAGTGGAAGATGCATATCAGTGGCATATCAGGGGAAGCTTAAGGATGTTAATTTAGAATAGCAGCCTGGAACACAGGTTATTTATGTGATTTAGCAGGAAGATGCACCAACTAGTTATACTAATAAAGTTGAGCAGAAGGATTTAAGGAATACGTGTTAAAGCAGTCAGAATACTGTAACCTAATTTTGTTCAGTCATGTTGCAAACTGTGTGAATGCTTTCTCTGGTGTTTTTGTGTTCTCTCTCTGGGTAATTGTGGTGGGATAGTGTGCGATTGAGAAGGCTCTTCTCCATGTACAGTTGCATTTGACCCAGAGTTAAAGGTTAGGCTAACTGGTGGACGGTGCTATGGAGATCAAGATCTGTTTGGCACCAAGAAGGAGGAAATAAAAAGATAGTGAAATATCAATTTTGAGAAGCCTTGTTAGTAAGATATCAGCCTTCCCCATCATCCATCATTATACATCAATCAGCCAGCTTCTGGAGGTTTCACTCCAGCTCCAGTGTGATTTGCTGAAGATCAGAGGCTCTGACCTCAAGCATACAAAGAAAGCCCTGTGCACTGAGAGCCAAATTACACACTCAACTTCACTCCAATGTTTGAGCTAAATTGTCTAAAGTAACCATAATTAATCTGAAGTCCTACCTGACTGAGTCTTGATCTTGAAAGAGCCTAAACACATACATACAGACATTGTACAGTTAAAATAGTGCTGTATTCAAACAGTGGAAAAGTTTATATCTGTTGATCCAACATTTCTTATTCTGGAATCGTACATTAGGATTCAGGTTTTTTGTAAGTGCTTTGTGTGTGATGCTGAAGCCCACAGACGAGGAGAGCTACATTTACAGTAGTGATTTACACAATACAGCTTTATTTCTAGGGGCTAGGAAGGCCAACAGGGCAGATTTTCTCTAGTGACCATCTGCTGTGAGTGTGGAGAGAATAGGCCGGCTGTACAGTATCCATGATTGGTTCACCAACATTCATGTGCTCAATATTTGTGTAGGATCATTTGGTTGAGCTTGACAAATATCCATTGGTTGAATTCACTGACATTTTCAAAAAGACTGGAAGCAGATGCAAAAGAAACCTTGACAAAACTTTGAGGGCGGACTTCAAAGGAAAAGTTGATCAGCCTGTGAATTGTCTTTCTTTCTCTTGCCCTATTTTCTTACAAATTTTATTCCTTCTAAAGGGGTGACTCACTGGTTGAAGAACATTTTCCAAAGGCAGCAGTTGGTTTCAGATACCCTGACAATGTAGGTGTTATTCACCAGTGAGCCCTATTGGCTTACAGCTTGTTTCAGATATTATTGTGAACATCACTCACTGAACAATTTCTTCATGATATGCATGGCCTAAAGTAGTCTACACAGTGAAACAGACATTTAATACATCTGGTCTCTGTCCGTGTTTACGTTCTTCTCAAACCTTCCAATGATTACTTCCCATCTTGCCACCCAAAAGTAACTTGCCCACTTTTTATTGTCCAAGGAAAGGTAAAAGGCTTTATCTGTCATTACAATTGTTTTAGCTGTTCCAAATGCTCTCCCTTCCTGAATTTATTTTTCTATTTCTCTAGTAAGACACATTATAATGCAGCTTTATACTCAAAGCTTTCCCACTGAGATAAGAAATCAGTTCTCTGTCCTTTCAAAATTAAATTCTAGTGTTTGAACAACTCTGATAAAATGTTGTCTGGTTTTGCCAAATATTAAACAAAATAGATTGTTGCAAGAAATTTATTTCCATGTCAAAAAATTACTGCAAAACAGTAGGAATATATGGAGAACAGTCTGGGGCAAGTGTCACATGAAACAAAAGTTCATTGGTGGATAAAACTCCATAAATGGGTACAACTACTGAGAGCAATCCTTAAAATCTAAGGTTTTAAGATAAACCTCAATAGTTGTACCAGTTTTTAGAATTCCTCTATAAATGGGTAGGCCCCAAGTAGATTAATGATATAGTTGTGAGACTCCCCAGTCGGTGGTTTTGTTTTGCCTGAGTTTCATTTGTGGAAAAAGCTGTTAGATCAGTGCAGCAAATGGAAACTTTCTGGCTTTAAGTTTCTAATATCAAGTCACAGCTCAGAGTCCTAATTTTGAAATCTAATAGGATGGTGACTTGACCTTTACAAGTGTGTGTTAATATCCATCCACTGCTCTCATGCAACTAGCTATGTAACTATGATTTAACTGCAAATCATACTTCATGTATCCTGCCCTGAGCTGTGCATCTTTTTTGTCTTTTAAGTAGTGTATCTGTATCATATTACCAAACTATGTTGTGATTATCTTCTGTCTGGTTCTGTTTTTCTCTCAATATCTTGTGCTGACTGAACTCTGCAACTAGAAATGAGCTTGGATTTCTGTCGTTGTGACCAAATATTTTTTTTTCTCTGAACTTTTAGGACCTGAAGCCAAGTAACATAGTAGTCAAAGCAGACTGCACACTGAAGATCTTAGATTTTGGACTGGCAAGAACAGCAGGAACTAGTTTCCTGATGACGCCTTATGTGGTTACACGATACTACCGTGCTCCAGAGGTCATTCTAGGAATGGGATATAAAGAAAATGGTTAGTGCACCCTAACATGTGTGCATACATGGAAAGATTACTTGTTTCTTTGGATCTGTCAAAATGGTAATTTTTGATCCTATTAAGTCAATTCTGGATAAAACTACTGCAGTTAAGTATCTGGCTGTAAACCAAAGGAAGGGTTTTAATTTCATCCATATTTCCATCTTTGTTCTTAATTTGGTTAATTTCTAATGTGGATCGAATTACAGTTAACGGAAATATCTGCATGGGAGAATATTAATTGTTAAACTTGCGTAGTTCTGCAGATGCTGTAAGCTTCTATCTTCCAGTTTTTATATAGTCTTAATGTGCACAACTAAAGAAAATTGCCTTTGGAAGGACTTTTGTTAGTAATTAAGGGCTTATAAAATTTTAGAGCATTTTAATGGAAAAGTATCAACATTTAAAGAATCAGTTTAATTTCATATAGTGTGGGTCAGAATGAAATGAGGAAAATGCTTAAAGCTGGAGCTTGCAATCAGTCCTTTCCCCACCCTCCCAAAATAACCTAAAATTCCATTCTTCATGGCTCTGCAGATGATCTGTTAATCGTAAATCTGTTAACCTAGTGAAAAGGCTAGAGCTGGAAAATACATAGGCCTTTTAATTCTGGGTTCAGTTTCATTTTTGACCAATGTTTGGAGCCAATCGGTTTGAAATTTTGAAAGTGCTCGCTCTTGAAGATGATAGGAGCGGCTAAATAGGTTTCAAACACGAGCTTCCCGAAAGTGAGGGAAATTAAAGTTAACAATTCTGTGAGGCAAAAGGGCATTTTGAAATGATGGTGGCATCAATGGTATGCTAATGTACTAATTATTTTGTATTTGACTTGTGGAGAATTTTAGAAATGTGCATTAATAGAAACTCCAAATTAATTACTGACACTTCCAGTGGTGTTGGTTATTGAGCTATTTTTTCTGTGCTGTAGCATACTTCGTGAATGTCATTTTCAGTAAATGCTAGAGGTTCTTAATCTTTATGAAATTACTTGGTGAAAGAAAGCTTTTTAAGCATGTAGATTGAGAAATGCAGTATGTAAAATTAATTTGCATTTATGATAACGTTGAATTGGATGTGCTGAGCATAGATGTGCTTTCTTTTTATTAATCCATCTCTATGTGCTACTGTAAATGTGCTCCATCACAATGTCATTACTGCATTTGTTATACCTAGACGTGGGTGGGCAGACTTGGGAGCAACATTAATGTCATATGATTTTCCAGCTATGTACTGTTTCTGGGTGTCCTACACACTCAATACATGTAAGACTTGTGTTTCAATTATAAGGAGTAATTTTGGTAGAATCTGCTTCAACAAAATAACTTGCCCTTTTTTTTATGATGTAAACTTGTAGTGGATTTATGGTCTGTTGGGTGCATAATGGGAGAAATGGTTCGTCACAAAATCCTCTTTCCAGGAAGGGACTGTATCCTTAATGCTGCTTGCAGTGGTTCTGTTAAGGCAACTTGCATTTTGCCATTTCAAAACAAAGCCCTTGCCAATTGATGCAATTTTTTTCAAAACAAGTTTTTAAATTTTTCCCTGCCGTGATTATAAATTAACCCAGGTAGGACCCGTAGCTGTTCCTTGCCAATTTCTCTTTAGGGAGGCTGCATCTGGCGATGGGACATACAGTCTCTGCTGGTTATTTTGTTTTTTAGTTTTTATGTACTGACCATCTATGCTAAATCTGTTGTGACCATATACCTGTGGCCCTGCCTTGCTAGTATGTCTGTGTCTGGCTCGTGCAGTTTCATAGACGTTCATACTGTAATTGACTTTGTTAGCATCAAATTATATTAACTTTTAGTGATGTTTAATTTTGACATTTCACTTAAGGTAATTATCACAGATTACTGTTTTATGACCAACTCTTAAATAAAACATTCTGAAGTATCTCCATGGGTAAGAGATAGGTGATGATTGCATGGGGAGAAATCCAACTTGGAACAAAATTTGACTAAGTGTTGCAATTCATGATTGCTGTCCAGGAGCCAGACACAAATGGCCTCTTCCTCCAGCATTCCTCAGTATTTCAGTCCGATTGCAACTTGTCCTTGTTTGTCTGTTTGATCTTTTTTTCTTTGAATCCGGTTTCTGCATGTTAATTTCATGTCATTGCATTTTGTTTTCAGTTGATATCTGGTCAGTTGGGTGCATCATGGGAGAAATGATCAGAGGTGGTGTGTTGTTCCCTGGTACAGATCGTATCCTTCCCTTTGGCCTTGAGCATTGTGTGCAAAGGTTCAGTTTAGTAATCCAGAATCCCATGTGTTTGCAAGTCATGTACTTGTTTCTTCCTTGTGTTAGGATGTTGCATGGATAAAGCAATTCTATAGCGCATTTTAGAGCATTATCTGATTTATTTTTCCCCCTTGCATGTGTCATTATTTCATCATGTGTTTTTGTTGATACAATGACGATATTTAAATGCAGGTTTAGCATTGAAATTCCAGTACAAACTTGTAGAGAATAGAAGGACCTGGGGGTAACATCCAAGCTTCCCCCAAGAACTTGTTGGCCTGGTTTCAGCCACTTTAATATAAGCTGATGCAAGTGGAGCCAGATTCTCCACAGTATTTTTGGCAGCATCAATTGACTGGTTACAGAGCAGCCCTAGTGGCCACCTTAGAGCAAGACATTTACAAGAACATGAAACATTTCCACCTAGAAGGAATTAAACCATTGACCATTTTGTGATTTATATTTTTCTCTCTTTATGTGATGCTCTGCAAACTTTGACCTTTGTTATGTGTTTCCACTGGTCGTCGTTCTTTAGTCAACATGAAATGTTGAGCCCTGTTTGTATTGAGAGCCCAGTGTATCCCAGACACAGGACAACAAACAAAGGTTTCTAATCCATGACCTTGGAAATCAGTTGAACCAGCTTCACATCTAACCTGACTGGGATCCCACATGCAAACATCTGTAACCATAATGAGTAAATTCTACACAGACTCTGGATTGAATTTGAGATCTGTATTTCATATCAGATTCACTAATCTCGTTGAGCTATGTAGTTTGCAAGTTTATTTATGTTGGTATTTAATCTACTTGACCTCAGCAGTTAAATGCAATTGAATGTTTTGTTTTAAACATCTTCCTCAAATAGAAGTTAATAAGTCAAAAAATGAAATATAGTCCTTTACTGATGGTTAATATTAAGTGTCTTCAGCTACACAAAGGCACTAAAACATTTATGGTTATTAACATTTTACAATCTAAAGAGACATGTTCTGAATTTAAACTGCCTGTACTGATATTAAAATATTACTGCACTCGATATTTATTCCAACATTATTCGTTATCCTGCCTTTGGGTGGTATAGTCACCCCTAAATACTCACCTGGTTTAAATGTGGCTGTAATTTAGCTAGGATCTATGCCAAACCCATGTTTAACACTACAGCATCTGCTTTGATAAATTCAAGTGGCAAGTTTTGAAATGCATTCGATTCACTATCCTGGCCATAACTTTGAGGTGCAGACAATAAACTTGATTAAATCAGTGGAAATTTCCCACTTGTTTGTAAAATGCATTCCAGCATTTAAAGAGATTTTTGCTTTTTATTCATTTTACAAACCTTGGTTTGATTTATAACCAAAAAAAGATTATTTTTAGAAGATATATTGAATGTTTAAATTTATGGTTCCAAATCTATATTTCACTGTTCTGAATAAGTATTACCTAAATGACTTCAAAGTGATAATGCTAAAGTTGATGAAACAGCTTAGCTGTTTTTTTCGTGTGCCACATCTGCAATATTTTTCTCAGCTACCTAACTCTAGACATTGATCAGTGGAACAAAGTGATTGAGCAATTAGGAACACCGGCCTCTGAGTTCATGAAGAAGTTACAGCCAACAGTTAGGACGTACGTTGAGAACAGGCCTAAGTATACAGGCTACAGTTTTGAGAAACTCTTTCCAGATGTTCTCTTTCCTGCGGACTCTGAGCACAATAAACTGAAAGGTAATGGAAAGGTACAGTTTCTACTTACTCAAGTGTTATTTTAATACCTTTTTTGTATAGTGTTTATAAGAATAAGATGTTATTCTAAGGATTTTGGTAGAAGTACTGTGCTCAAAATTACCCAAAGAGATGCCCTTTAGTAGATGCATTTGAACTGAGGGCTTTTTGAATTTTTCTGTTTTCTTTTACTCTTCACTGGCTTCACTCTGTGTTCAGTACCCTAGCTGATCAGAACATTTAATGCTGCAGTTGCAGTCCCTGAACTCTCTGGAGCTTAGCTTATTCAGTCTTCATTCTTCAGCTGAAAAGTAACCATATTTGTTGGTTAGTTGTATTAATCTGGATGGTTTGAAGGTTGAGTCTTTCATTACTGAGCCACTAGGGTGCCTTTGTGCTACCGAGTAATCGGGTTGATGTTTTTTTTAATCACCTGTTGTCTCTACCATTGAAGCTTCTAGAATCAATGAAATCTTGTAGCATTTGAGCCCTTTCATTCGTAATAGTTTCTCCAACAGATACTCAGTTCAGCATGAATCCATCTGGGTAGGATAAAACAGTTCAGGCTCACAGAAAAGCACAATTCAACACGTCTGACCGTTTGTAATATTTCCTCTATAACCCCTCCCTGGTCAATCCTGTTGTATTTCTCCTGCAAGTGACCCTTTAGTACTGAATTTTTTTTAATCCTTC
>JARFYF010000064.1:8397381-8409697 GCA_030265395.1 Rhina ancylostomus
GGAACGGTAATGTAGTGGTTAACGTAACGCTTTACAGTGCCAGTGATCTGGGTTCAATTCCGGCCATTGCCTGTAAGGAGTTTGTACCTTCTCCCCATGTCTGCATGCGTTTTCTCTGGGTGCTCCAGTTTCCTCCCACATTTCAAAGACGTACGGGTTAGGAAGCTGTGGGCATGCTACATCGGCGCTCGAAATGTGGCAACACTTGTGGGCTGCCCCCAGAACACTCTACTATACAAGATGCATTTCACTTTGTGTTTCAATGTACATGTGACTAATAAAGATATCCTGTCTTACCTTATCCCCACTAACTCCTGAGGATCTCTGGTCCACGAATGGTCAAAGTGGATAAGGAGCTCTTGGAGTGATATCAAGACCTTTCAGCCAATGCATCAGAAGCCTTACACAAGTGGTGAAAGGAGAGGGCCACCACATAAACTGACATCCATCTACTTCCCCATCTGTGGGAGAATCTTCATTTCCCACTTCGGACTTATCAGTCACCCACAAAACCAGAGTTGTCCCCAATCGTGGGGGGCTGCTTCCGAAAAGGAGGTACATCTTGCCTCTGGTATCTGTTGGCCCTGCAGCATCCCCTGCATTTCTCTATTTTATCTAAACTACTCTGAAATCTCTTCTTTCCCATTAAAACATTTCTCTGGAGCCCCCAAATGGTGATATGAAAGTCAATCATATTTAATGGACTTAAAACTGTGGAACTGCATCTGTACCACAATCCTGATTGTTCCTTACTTTAAGCCCTGCACAGCACTAAACACCATGGGTACTTATGCAGTTCATAACGTTCCCTTAAATTTATCATATTAAATTAAGTTGTGCTGGAACCTGCTGAACGTTGGGTTGTTTAGAAGATACTGGTACTGTTAATGAATTAAGCAAGACGTGAGTAGCATAGGCAATTTTCCTGGATAGCAGCTCATGACTGACTGCCCAGTCAGTCCTGTGAAGGCAAGAAGGTTGAACAGTTGCTATATTACACCCTCCCACAACCAGAAACACAGAGTAGTATATGTACATCCATTTATAAGCTCAGAGACACAAATCTCCAGCTACTATTCTGAGTGGACCTTTGTACAATGGAGGCATGTTGAATTAAATGGCTGAATATTGAGCATGTCATTCCAATTTAACAGTGCAACAACATAAACATAATTCAGAAAAGTCATAAGTCAGCTCAGACACTGAGGAAGTGAGAATTGTATCAGAAATTCTAATAAGCTGTATATTTAAACTGGGGTTTTCCACTCTGCCAGATGTTACCAGCATACTGGATTTCACAGCATTAGGTATATGTTAATAGCTGCTGCTTCCTTAAATGGTGAACAATACCTCAAAAATATAGTTGATGTGAACAGGGTCAGCATATTTAATGAAGTTAAGGGTGTGACAATAAAGTTGAGGAGCATTACTTTTTATTGAGAGTGCTTCCCATTCAATCATTTGTCATTATTTTAAAGAGATTTTCAATCCAAATTGGTCAATTTCACGATGCCCGATGTGTGTAAATTCTCTTTATAAACAGAAAACCTTTTGTCAAATGCTTTCTCGTGAAGATGGTCCCTAATGAGAAGGGGGCAACTGGGAGTTACCTATGATAAACATCTTTAAAAACACGCTGCAGATTATACACCCACCCATCTACATCAAGCTCTCTTCTAGTATTATCAGTTGTTTCTGTTCCTCTGCCCATATTATTGCTTCCAGTATTTTGTTTAATTCATTTTTAGGATGCGAATATTGTTTGTAACGCTATAATGCAGTGTCCACCCCTAGTTATCCTTCAGAAGGTGGCATTGAACAACCTTCAGTGCAGCTGGTTTGGTGAAGGCATCCTTGACGGTGCTGTTGGGTAGTGAGTCCCACAATTGTCACACGCTGGTGAAAATTTGGTGATACTTTACAAGTGTGGATGGTTGCTTTTTGGGATGGAACTTTTCTCTCAACTTTTCTTTTATTTGTATGTACTTGATCAGCATTCCAGTTTTTTTTTCCTTGGCCATTCCCAAATATCACTCCCGCCAAAATCTGAATCTACATCTGAGAATCAAAACAATTGCGATATTGGAAATCAGAAACAAAAGAAAATGCTGTATAAACCTCAGCAGGTCAGACAGCATCTGTGGAAAGAGAAACAGTCAACAGACAAGCTTTCCCAGCATTTTCTGAGCCTGTAACTGCCCCACTTCAAGGCTAATTTTACCAATGGCCTCCCAACCACTTCCTCCACCTTTATCATCCCCAAGTTGCAATCATTCACATTCTATCCACATTTAGTCTCCACCTCCCTTTGCATTAGAGACCCACTGATTCTTTGTAGGTTGACTTCAAAGTGCTCATAGAAACAGGAACATTCACATCTTTGAGCTGGTTCTTCTATCCAATACTGTCACAGTTGATCCAAGGAGAAATTTTTCCTGTTTTTGCTCCACTCCCCCTTATCCAACAAAACCCTATGGACTTGAAAGCTCGAAGTGACCCACCATGACAACTTCTTGTGGTGGAGAGTTCCAGATTTATACAGTAATTCATCAATTTTGTGCGGAAAGGATGCTTTTCAGGAAATGTTTTCTTTAAAAAAAAATCAAAATTTTACAAATTGAGAAAGCTGGGTAAAATGTATTATTGACAGGGTTTCTATGGACAGAGATTGTTTCAGTATTACAGCAAAAACCAGAATTGTAAATGAAAGACACATAGCCCAAAGAATCAATAACACCGGAGCGACAATTTGTGGATACATGTAATGTTCATTTATCGACAAACTCCTTTTCATATGATAAAGTATTTCCTGATTTCTTTCCTGAATGGCTTCAAACTAATTTCAAATTGTTGCATTGCTCTTGATCTCCCTGAGCAGAAATCCATCCTTCTGAATCCTCTTCATTCTTTAAACACCTGGTTCAGATCACAACCATGTGTTTTCCACAACCATCCCCACTTTTGCTTCCCTCGAGGGTATCATCTCAACTTTGTTCAGTGATCTCCTTAGATTTCTCTTCATTCACCTGTTACACCAGTTATTCAAACCATCCTCTGGTTCTCTTTGACATCATCCCCTTCACTAAGCACAATCTCCCCAATACTCTCCTTCCCAACAACACACCTGCCTCAAATTTCACATTTTTCTGTTCTTCTAATGTATCTCCTCCTCAGTGTGAGGTGATCTGAGACAACCTCCTGCTTGAACATGCCTTGAGATGTCATTCTGCATGTGATTAATATTACAACAATCCACTTGATAATTGTGGTGGAAAGAAGAGGAAAAAGTTTAATCTACAACACAAGGAACTGTCATTCTAGACTTCAGATACACAGATTCAAATCAGGAAAAGACAAATGTCACATTCTTATTTGGAAGTTCTTCAAGTAAAGAAGTGATTTTGATATGAATATCAAGATGAAACACCTGATATAATTTATCAAAGGGTTGATGTGTCAGTTGGGTGAGGAGACAGGTATAGTGAATGATAGTTTGGGGAAAAACAAGGAGAATTTCCAAAGAAATGGAGTTACTGTGATACAGAAGGAAGCTGATGCTGGCTCTCTGTAGACAAATTCCATCAACCACCCCCCCCACCCCCCAAACACTCCTTACATCCCCATACCTCTGCAGGTTATCCTCTCTTATATGCCTATTAACTAACCTTCGGTTGCACTTTTTTTTGAAATCACTTACCAGAAAATTTATAGTAGCTTATTAACTTACCAGCTGGGAAGTGGGAGGAAATGGGAACATCCAATGGAAATCCAAGCAAGGGAACATGTAAAATCCTCACAGATGGCATCCAAGGTCAGGATCAAACTTGGGTCCTTGGAGTGTTGAGGCGGAAGCACTAAACATTGTGCCATCATGTCACACTAAATGACCCATGATTGGTTGAATGGCCTTAATCACAATTTACCTTACTTTTTGTAAGCTCCTTGCTATTCTTTCTCACCATCAAGATTTAATTAAAAAGGGACAAACAGTTCACATTGTCCCAACTATAAAGTGTCACACAAGATCACAGCAAACCCAAATGCAGAACCCCAGTACGAGACTGGAGTCAAGATGCTTCCTCAGAACTGAGCACAGGCAGCACCAGGAGGAATCTTGCCTCAGGGCTCAGAAACAGGATTTTCAAGGAGACACAGTGAAACCAGGACTGCTCCAGAGTTGCCAGCTCCAAACAGCTAGGAGACAAAGGATACCCTGAGGTAGACCAATACTCTAGCAACTAGTGCTAGTGGAACCAGGGTTCTTATGCTAGTTTCCTGATGGGACTCAGGTGTGTGTCATTATGCAGTCAGTAGTGCATGGAATCCATGTGCTGCACAACAAGGCACCATCAATGGGGTTGAATCCAGGGCCAGCACTGGGAACTATGACATAAACAGCTTGGTTTAACCGTTGCAGATTCTGTGGTTTCTTGTACATTTGGTGCAACATGATATTTCTGCTGCACATGATGTGCAACTTAATCATAAATCTGTTTAAAATAGTTTATAGTTTGGCTACAAAGAAGACTGGGGAAATTGCTTGGATTGCTCACAAGAATGCTGAGTGACTGTAGTTCTGTAATTTCATTCATAGGTACAGTGCATGAGACAGACTCGGATTTTGGCCTACATTGACAAATCCTGAAATGAATTATAGGAGGTCTCTGCTTTGTAAATGCTTCTTTGGACCTTTCAGTTCCATTCAGTGACTCCCTACTTGGGGTCACAACAGAACTAAACTCAAGAAAGTCCATCCTGCCAGATAGCCAGTGAATAGAGTCTTTGCAAAATCATCATCATACTCCCATCTGTGAAATGGCACTGTCTCCTATAAGACATGTCCCTGAATTAAATTATAAGAATCTGATATAAAGTGATTCCATTAATCAAGATTAACTTAATTAGTTTGCCCAGACCTCTTTCGCATTACGGTTAGGTCTCTTTGCTGAGAGTGCAGCAATCAAATAAACAGACAGCAGAGGCTTTGTAGCAGCATTTGTAATAGCAATGCTGACAGTTTAACAACCTCGATTGTTGTACCAGTTAGGCAGAGTTAATGCCATTGGAAGATATACTTCAGGGGACTGGGTGTAGCTGTCTGGGACTATCTGTCATGGAAGACATTCTACCCCAGTCGATCAAATGGACAACTAGAATTCACCAAGGAAGCAATTTCAGTTCTCTTACTTAAATATAAATATTTCCATGCATCAGTTAAACTTGCAATCTTGCAATCATCATCTGTTAATTTGCTTGAGAGGGGAGCCAAGTCACTGAACAAGTACACCGCATCATTTGTTCATCTATGCATCACGTAGTTTTCACATGCAGCAGACAATTACTGAAATTCTCAGGCAATTATGTTATTTATCTTCCAACCTCCTTCAGATCGAAGGCACTTGATCTGAAGAGACAATGGATGGAAACAACCTTATTTGCATACACTAAATGAGCCTTATAACACCACACACATTAAACTACACCTCTGAAGTTTGGTTCCAATAGTCTCCATGGAGTTGAACAAGAGTTCAATTTACAAGCTCCATTATGTGATGCTTTGAGCACATGTGATTGTTATGGCAAAGCTAATTCCCTCAAATAGTTGGAGAAAGGAAGATGCTGAAGATGGAAAAAGCATTTAGCGGAATTACTGGAGGTATTTCCAAACCTCTGATGGTAGCAGAATTGACTTGGAATAAACGTAGGAATGTGTTACTGTCTGACAAAGAAAGCACAAGTGACAAGAGATCACAAAAGGAGAAATAAAAGAAATTCTGTCATGATAACATCCTGGAAGTGTCTGTGAGTAATACATTATTCAAAGTGCATGCTTAACTAGCAAAATAAATCAAATTGTCCATTGTGTCAAAATGTTTGTACACTGGATTAACGATACCATATGGTGACACACAGGGTACAAGATCACATTTAGGGGATGGTTCACTGATCACAAAGTGATCTGAATGTAACATTGTAATCATGCCAGGAGCAGAACATTTCAAGATAAACAATAACATTGAAGGACCTTTAAGTTCATCTATAGACAGGGACAGAGAACTACAGGTTCAATGTTCTTACCTGGGACAATCTCAAACAGGTGTTTACCAGGCTCCTCAGGGTTTGCTGTGAACTCATTCACTTGACTCCCTTGCAGTTGGATAGATCCCTAAGGACAAAGAAAGACTTGTATTTTGATGGCAAGAATGGATTAAATATGTTAACCTTAATGGAACTGAATTTCAGAGTTCAAACTGTATGTGTTACTAGATTGCATATTTAGCATACCCGATGTGAAAAGAATTACTGTAACTCTTAACTGGAAAAAAAATCAGAATGATGTTTTACATATATCCAATGAAAGAAAATTAGATTAGGATTTTAACTGAAGTGTCACTCCAGGAGAAAGAGAGACTTAGATTTTAGATGGAACCTGTGCAGTAAAATATAAACACCGAAACAGTTTGGAGACAGTGCACAATGTGCTGGCTTGGCGGGTTCATGGATTTAACACCGGCGACCAGGCAGGAGAAGTTTCTATATAGGGGGAGCATTGTTTGATCACTTATTGCCACTATTTGCATGAACATCCTAAAGCTTGAGGATTAACCAGTGAAGAATTATTCACTAGCAGTAGTTGACCTTTGTATTTTTGTGAAGATAAGTCAGAATTAAACAAATAGCTTTCACATGCTTTGCTTGCTTAGATGCCTATAAGCAGTTTCATGTCTCAAGATTCTCTTCCAATGTTATTGCATGTAAGATTCTTTCCAAGTTTTATGATCTGTCTATGGTTTATGATAGATACTTGAATGAGTACCGGAAGGGGATAAGCAGGAACACAAAGCAAGGAGTAATGTGGAACAAAACTGGATGTCCAATATATTTAGTCAGTGGAAAACAAACACCTTCTCTATATATCAGATGGCCCAAAAACATGTTGTTTCTCAAATATTTGACTCTCAATCTGCATTGCCACAGATGTTGTTGATATCTGTGAGTCTGCACTTTGAGGAAAAGATGGAAAGGAACAATGGCATACAGGGGAAATAGAGAGGTGGGCTGGAATTCTGCTCACATATTGCTCTGGAATTAGGTGGCAATTTCCTGGGAATATTTCAACCAGCTGAGATATCAGCTCTTGACTGATGCCCATCCTGAAGTGATGTTGAAATAAAGGAGTAGCTTTGAAAGTAAAACCAGCAGTATGAAGAAATGGTCTTTCACTAACTGAAATTTGCTGGAAATCTATCATTATTTTACCTCTAATCAGTGATTAAGAGATATTCAAGTTAAAGCAATGTTTTGGATCGGAGAGATATGAGTTTCAGTTTGACCTTTCTGATTTCCCAGTCTTGTTTGTGGACGTACTAGACAACACGAGCTGCATGGATATCTTCAGCAGAAAAGAAGAATTGCTTTCAAAGTAGGTTGCTGCACTCTTTGCTTCCGGAGGTGCATGGACCATTGAGGACATTTTTAACCTTCAGAGAGCTTCAACAAGTAAAGTCAATAGTCCACATTAACATACAACTGCATGATATTGCAAAGGCTCGCAATAGATTGCCAGCTGTAAATACATGAGAAAATCCCCTCTCCGCTTTCGCTTCCTTATGGTGAGGAATGACCGACCTTGACACTGGTTAAAAAATCACGTTGCCATCTGCTGCCATCATTTTGACCAGCCTCCATTCCTGAGACAAATATTCACTTGGACTTACAGAATCCCCACATAGTATCATTGTAAGTGATCTTTCTTGTGAAACCAGTGGTGCACTTTGAGGAACAGTTTTGAGGAACTCTGTGTTGTCATAGAACTGCTTCCTCAAAGTGCCACAGACATAGAACTCTGACCTCGGGTACTATCTATGTGGAGTTTACACATTCTCCCTGTGACTGTGTGGGTTTTCCTCCAGTTTCCTCCCACATGCCAAAGGCATACAGGTTGGTAGGTTAATTGTCCTGTAAGTTGCCCCTAGTGTGTAGGTGAGAGATAGAATCTGGGGGAGGGAGGAGTTGTTGAGAAAGTGGGAAGTATAACAAATAGGATCAGTATAATATTACCCTGAAGGGGTGTCTGATGTTTGCCGTGGACTCATTGGGCCAAAGGACTCAATTCCATGCTATATGACTCTATAGCTCTCTCAGTTAACAGGCTCTTTACAACAACAATGATTTTAGCATCTCTTCTTTTTGTTTGCTTACTTTTAAAGCCAAGACACAAAATTAGAATATTATAAAATGTTGCCAGTCTATCCAGAGGCTAAATAAGTTCAGAATCATTCTCAGCCAACGCCCTGCCCTCAGGTTATTAAACACGTCTCGTACATCAAGTTCAAGTGACACAAATGGCCTTTATTAAATGCACACAGCCATAGTACTGGGGCTAAATTGCTATTGTCTCAGAAAGTCCACTATTGGGATTGTCATTGAGCTTAGTTGTCTCTGCTATAAATACCTACAATTCTGTTGTAATCATAATGGATTTTCTCTCATGTCTGACAAAGCCCGAGGCCAGTAAATGCTCTGTATTACCGTGAAGAAGTCAGTCAGTAGTTTTATGAATCATGCTTCTTATTTTGGATTTCTATATTTGAACACTTATTTTTATCTATGGATAAAAAAATGCAGATGCTGGAAATATTCAGCAGGACAGGCAGCATTGGCGGCAGGAGAAACAGGCTTAATGTTTTAGTTTGAAGACCCTTCATCATACCCTAACAGGTGGTTGACGCTCTTCCTGGTTTGTTCTTCTTTACCTGTGGAGTAATTAATTGTGCCCAACTTAAATGCTGTGCAGGCAGTGAAAATGAGGTGCTTGAGGTGTTTGCAATGAGAAGTCCATGTGCACCAATGCAATTATCAACAAGTAACCATTACGCACTTCAGATAAAAGGAGTTCAACTTGCCATATCAACTCTGTTTCTCCTTCCACAGATGCGGCCTGATCTGTTGAATGTTAATACCTTCTGCTTTTGAATCATCAAGCATAGACTGCTATGAATTTTGTATCCATCATTTATACCTATGAGCTGATTTGTTCTGATTGAAATTTTACAAATGGGATTGCAGCTTTTCCCTGGACAGTGGGCACCCACTAGATTGGATCAGAAAAGATCATGTGATATTCTAACTAACTTGACTTTTACTGCTCCTTAATGGCTAACAGAAACAATTTGGATTAAACTAACATTCTTATTGCTGCTTTGGAATGTCTACTTCTGTTCACTGCTATTATTTACTCCCCGTCATAAGTACATTTAAAATTCATTCTTCAAATAATTTTGCTAATTTATTCTGTTGGATACTGAACTATTCAGGCTAATTATTGAATTTTAATGCATTTTATGAATAAAAATAAAAAAAGAAATTATTTTTCACCCGTGTGATTGTTAGTTATTCAAACTCAACTGAATAGGTTACTAACTTATCCTTCCATGTATGATTTTTCCTGAAGGCAAGAGATAAAGATCAGCTGTCGTCTTTAAATGTGGAACAACACTGAAGCTCACCATGAAGATGTGTTGAGGTGATGTTATGGTCTGTTCCTTGGGTAAACTAGAAATGAGGTACGAAAGTCTGACTCAAGGCCTGAGACAGAGATTGCATCTGGGACTGTATTAGTACACTGGCTTGGCAGATTACATAAGGTTGAAAGAAGCCATGCAAGATGGAGTTCAGCCTTTGAAGTGGTTTGGAATCTCATCTTGAGAAAAGTTATCAAGCCAGAACAAACAAATGGAATGTAGTTGCATTTCCCGGACTGGGTTGAGAGCACAGGAACAGGAGTAAGCACTTCCCTTGTACGTGGCACTGTACAAATGTTCTTTTACCCACCCAGCTAGTTATGCTCTTGAATAAATCTAATAAACATCGATTATGATTCCTTTACATAACAACTTTACCTAACATAACAATCCCTTACAAAGACTCTGCTGTCTATGATCTAAACATCTGACCACTACTTCCTTAATAATGGATTCTAGCATTTCCCCAAAGATAATGAGTGTCGAGGTTCCCTGTATCTCCCTGAATAGGGTGTTTCATTTGCCAATATGCCACAACCTTTCCAGCATCTGGGGAGTTCTGGAAGACCACCACTGATGTACCAAGTATTTCTGTAACCAGACTGGTCAGCCTTTAGACCCATTCATTTACCCAGTACTTTTTCCCAGTGGTAAATTTCTCTGCCTCCTGATATTACGGGTGACCCCGTGTTACGGTGGGAGTTGCATTCCTAGAAAACTGTCCGTATCACAATATTCTGTAATGCGAAGCCACATAAATCATTGCACTTGTCAAGAAATGCGAGTTGGAAAAGAATTGTGGTTATTGTGTTCATATAAGTTTGGTGAGAGCGAATTTTTATTCTGTGTCTCAGATTTTTCTGTAGTGATTAGTAAATTTCGTAAGGGCGAATTTCTGTTACCTAAACTGTTGTAATGTTGGGGCCGGCTTTATTGGGATTTTTAGTGCTTTCTACTGTGAAGATAGGTACAAAATAGTTGTTCAAATTCCCTGCCAATTTTTTCCCATTCTTGATACGTAGAATGTAGAATCTGTACATGAGAAGCCCCCATTGTCGGATTTTCACATTTCTCTCATCATCTATTTCCTCTCTTAATCCTTTTGTTTTTATCCTTTGCTGGTTTCTAAGATTTTCACAACCTTCTGGTCTGTCACTAAGCTTTGCAATATTGGCTGCCTTTTTGGTCAGTTTGATAGCATCCTTAACTGCCTAGATTAGCCACAGATAGATCATCCTTTCCACAGCAGTTTTATTTCTCAATCAAATACAGCTTTGTTGAGAATTATAAAAATTTTCCTTAAATGCCTGCTGCTGCTTAGCTACCACCCTGGTTTTGAACCATTTTCCCATTCCACTTTATTCATCTAGAGTCACACAGCAGAGAAACAGGCCCTTCGGTCCATCATGTCCATGCCACCCATCAGATACCCATCTATACTAAGCCCATTTACCAGCACTTAGTCTATAGCCTTGGAATCATTGGCAATTGAAATGCTTTTAAATGTTGTGAGAGCATTTAATGCTCTTAAATGCTGCTTTGACTAACCCCTCAGGGAAGGCGTTCCAGACTCCAACCACTCCAAGAGCGAAAAAGTTCTTCCTCAGATCCCCTCTGAACATCCTACCCCTCTAATTTGAGACATCCTCTCTTTTCTGAGTTTGCATTTGTTTTTACTTGTTTAGAACTCTAGTTTCACACCCCAAGTTTCTCACCCTAAAATTAAATGGAAAATTCATCATGCGATGATCGCTCTTCCCTCGATGATCCTTCACTATGAGATCATTAATTAAACTGTCTCATGAGCAGATGTAAAAGAGCCTGACCTTCTGAGTATTTCCAGTATTGTCTGTTTTTATTTTGCTAAATTAGTCTGTTCCCTGGTTGCACTCTGATATTTTGTTCCAGGAAACTACCTGATGTACATTCCAGAAACTGATCTGCAAGATTACTTTTGCCACTCTTATCTGCCCAGTATACATGAAAATTAAAGTCACTCCACAATTATTACAGTAATTATGGATTTAATCTTGACCTTCGGTGCTGACATTGTGGAGTTTACACATTCCCCCTGTGACAAGATGGGTTTCCCTCTGATGCTCCGGTCTCCTCCCACATCCCAGAGATATGCGGGTTGGTGGGTTAATTGGTCGCTGGAAGTTGCCCCTAGTGCATAGGTGAGTGGTAGAGTCTGAGCTGATGAGAATCTGGGGAAAATCAAACAAAGAGGATTAATGTAGGATGTGTAAATAGGTGCTTAATTGTCAGCATGGACTCAGTGGGCCAAAGGGCCTGGTTCCTTCCTGAGTGACTGTGATTCTAATTTTCTTACAACCCCCATTATTTCTTGAGGTTTGCTCTGTGCTAGAGTGTAGGCCTATAATGTGACTTCCACCAGTACTTCTTTCTCTCGTTATTTCTCATCTCCCGGACTGAACTTCCTCTTCCAAGCCAATTATTTCTCATCACACTGTTGATCTCATTCTTTATTCACAGAACTAATCTCCTTTTCCTTTCTGTCTATTCTTTCGAAATGTCAAGTAACCCAAAATAAACAGTCAAAGCACTTCTGTATTAGAGTAGACTTTTAAAACAAAAAGTTTTAATTTTAATCTTTAACTTTTACTCAAGGGAATATAAGCACTCTTCAATCTTCAAAGTAGCTTCATGTTAATATCTTAAGTTAGAAAGAAGGTTTCAGCACAACCTGCTCACAATTTTTTTTTTGTCATAGGCACATTTCCTCAGGATCATTAAAGTGGCCAGTGTCTGGAATGAATGGTTGTATCGGG
>JARFYF010000064.1:8617132-8627921 GCA_030265395.1 Rhina ancylostomus
ATCCTGACTCCAGTCTTGTATTGGTGTGCTGCATTTGGGTTCTCTGTGAGCTTGCTCTTTGATCAACATTGTGACAACATCCTCTTGTTTGTGTCTCTCCCACCGGTGGAAACACCTCAACATCTATCTTGCCAATCGCCCTTAGGATCTTACATGTTTCAATAATGTCACCCTCATTCTTCTGAACTCCAAGGAATACAGTCCTAAAATACTTAGGTTTTCTCGGTAGGACAACCCTCTCACTCCCAGGAATTAGCCTGGTGAATCTCTTCAGTCCTAGGGGTTCTCCTGCTGATGCCTCAGCTATTCTGACCACCTGTCCTCATATTCTGCATCTGATGAGTGGTAACACTTCCATAAACAACTCTTTGTTTCCCAAGTAAATACAAAACAATTTTTGAAGGTTGTAATTCTGACAGCAAGAACTGCAAGTCCTCTCCTTTTAAAGAATGTTCTCAATACTGACTTCAGATCTCCAAATCTGTACACTGTGTTCAGGTAATTGACTGTCACAGTGAACCCATACCTTGATCCTTCATGGTCAGGTCTTGCTGCAAGTTGTTTGACACATAGTGTTTCCAAGCCTTTATCGGACTCACAACGCAACTCCTCCTAAAGGCTTCGGATGCAATGGATCACGACTTCACTAAGTTTCCCGATTCGATGTGATGAGACTTCATTCTCTTCTGGTGCGGTGCAGTGCATCCAGCTGCTCCAGATTCACACAGCCTTCCTGTTCTTTTCCTACTGCCCTCTATGTCTGCTGCCTTGCTGTGTTTCCAATTGCCTCAATCTTTCACAGCTCCTCCACTGTCTCTCTTCCTATTCGAGTGGTCTAATGGCTGGTGGTACAGTTCTTCTTTCACTGCCCATAACTTCTGTTGATAGAGTCATCGAGTTGTACAGCACAGAAACAAGCCCTTCGGCCCACTTCATCCTACTGGCCCACCTACACTGATCCTATTTGATCCCACTAGAACCATATCTTTCCATGCCTTGTCTATTTAAGTGTCCATCTAAATGCCTCTTGAATGTGGTGATTGTATCTGATTCCATCAGAATCGGGTTTATTATCAGCAACATATGATGTGAAATTTGTTGTTTTACAGCTATAGTACGGTGCAGTCATAAAAATTATAAATTTACAAAAAATAGTGTAAAATAAAAGCAATAATGAGGTGGTGTTCACGGACCGTTCAGAAATCTGATGGCTGAGGGGAAGAAACTGTTCCTGAATCATTGACTTTGGGTCTTCAGGCTCCTGTTCCTCCTCTCTGATGGTAGTAACAAGAAGAGGGCATGTCTCGGAGGGTGGGGGTCCTTAATGATAGATGCTGCCTTCTTGAGGCATCGCCTCTCGAAGATGTCCTCGATGGTGGGGAGGGTTGAGCCTGTGATGGAGCCACTTCCTCTGGCAGTGTGTTCCAGTTATCAACCACTCTTTGTATAAAAACCTTTCCCCTCAAATCCCCTTTAAAATTCCTACCTCTCACCTTAAACCTATGCCGTCTTGTTTTTGAAACCCCTACCATGGGAAAAGATTTTGACGATCCACCTGACCTATGCTTGTCATGATCTTGTATACTTCTATCAGGTCACCCCTTGGCCTCCTCCGCTTCAGAGATAACAAGCCCAGCCTATCCGATTTCTTCCCTTAACTAAAGTCCTCCAATCCAGGCAAAATCCTAGTGAATCTCCTCTCCAGTGCAACCAGATCCTCCCCATAGTGTGGCAACCAGCACAAGTTCAAGTTGATAGTCATAGGCATACATACCCAGGGTATAAATGCCATGAAAATTAGCCTTTTGCAGCAGCACAGTGCATTACAAACAAAGTTAACATAAAAAAGTAACATAAATTATTCATAACTTACACATAATTATCCGTAACTACACACAATACTCCAAGTCTGGATTAATCTCTGGATGCTTGCCTGCTACCTCATCTCACATTGGCATCTCTGGTGTAGATACTATTCATCATGAACCCCTCAATAGCACGGTTAGCTTTGGTGACATTCAAAACTCCTCTCTGGGTGTACTCAATGGGCATAGTCCAACTTGTCTGGTGCACGGCATCTCCACACTGAGTTGAACTCATGGCGTAGCTAGTAGTACCTCACAGCTGCAGCTCCTGACCTCCAGTGCTGTCTGTGAAGAGTTTCCACACTCTCCCTGTAACTGTGTTGGCTTCCGCCGGGGTGCTCCAGTTTCCTCTGATGTGCCATAAATGTGCTGGTCGTGAGGTTAATTGACCACCGCAAAATACCCCTAGTGAAGGTGGACAGTGGGAGAATCAGGGTGGAAGCGATGAGAGAGAGCAGGTCACAGATGGGGTGGGGTGGGGTGGGCTTGGGAGGTTAAATGGCCCTGAGTGTGTAAGGTAGTGGTAGAATCTGGAGGGAGTTGATTGGAATGTGGGGAGAATAAAATGGAATGGATACCGGTTCAGTGTAAAGGGGTGCTTCCTGCTTGGCACAGACTTGATGGGCAGAAGGTCCTGTTCCTGTGCTGTATGACGTGATCTCAGATTGAAATGAACTGTGACTGCACTTCTCTGTATTGGTTACCTTCTGTTTGCTTCTACAAACCAGTGCCAGATATATTACAGTTATAATGATGGGCTGCTTTCAGTGGGCAAACAGAAGCTGGGTGGTTTACCTGGCATCAGTAACCCAGCCTCCCTCCTTCCACAATCATCTGAACCCTCCCTCAAGCTTTCCTGCCTCTCAGGTTTCTGTCTCAGCCAATCTCCCCATGGGACCAGGCTTGGTGTGGAAGGACATCACTGAGGCCACTGTTACTGTCTCAGTAGCCCAACAAACTCACATCATTACTTTGAGTTGACCCAAGATCTTTCCATTTCTCAACACCACTTCTATCCTTATTGCTTCCTCAGAAGTAAGATCTTGCACGTTAGTATTTGGTCCGTGTTCATGCATCACTTAACCCACACACCAATCTGTCCCTCAGCGCTCCTTCTCACAAAGTGCCAAAATCACACTGCTTTGCCAAGTCCCTGGGAATGAGAATGTCCTCACCAATTGACTCTTCTGGCATCTGGTATGATTAAAATTATCATACGTGTATCTTTGAAACAGTTCAGACTGTGCTGGGTTGAATCTACTCCAATCTCACTGAATTGGATGTTCATTGCACTCTGTGGTGCCAAAGTGCTTGTTGGTGTCAGAGCTCACCTCAGCTGATAAGATGGGTTCTCTTCTAACTGACAGATCATGCATTTTCTTCAGGGTTAAAGACAGAAAATGCTGAAAACAGTCAGCAGGTCAGGCAGCATCTGTAGAGAGAAAAACAGAGTTAAAGACCGAACTGACAGAGGAGCAGAACTTCTTCAAACTTACATTCCTAGAAGTGGCAGTCAATTCAACAGGAAATCAAAATCAAAAAGCTGCAAATGCTTAAATTCTGATGAAGCGTCTTCTACCTGAAATGTTAATTCTGCTTCTCTCTACACAGATGCTGCCTGACCTGCTGAGTGTTGGCAGAATTTCCTGCTTTTTGTTTCAGATTTCCACCATCTGCAGTTCTTTTGATGTTCATTTTTTTTCATGATAGCTCCCTGGTTGTTAGCCTTAAAAAACATGTTCAAAAGCTGCAGGTAACTAATAAACAACTCTTGAGCTTCATGGTATTTCCCAGACTTTGCAATGTTTCTGCTGTTTCTGCTATCTCATCCTGAAATCCCTTTTGGCCTGCAATAACTGGATTTTAAATTGAGGAGTTTTGCCACAATTATGCAAATTTGTAAACTCACCCAGATTTACTTTCTGTAGTCTGGGAGATCCGCATAGCACATCATCATTGTCAATGTGGTACACTGTGGGTTCTTCTGAACTCGTCTCTGGAGTTGAATATCACATCGCTCATCTTAGACTTGTAATTAGTTTTTGAAATGCAAGCAGGGGAACGAGAGTATTGCACACTGTAACCATGTGAAACAGTTTCTTAAGGTGGTAGCAAACCACTTCCACAAAACCAGCAGAATTCAAATGCAGAAGCAGGATTTGCAGGTGGCAGGAGGTGAGGCTAAAGCTCAGATTGCATATGACCTTATTGAATGGCAGAACAGGCTTTAGGGGCCCTATGGACCACTTCTGCTCCTAATTCTTGTATTGTTATGTTCTAATTCTTCTTCTTAGGCAGTCCCTCAGGATCTATGATGGCTGCTTCCACTCCAGTTCAGTGGTTCTAATGTGGCCAATTTGGATCTACAGAATTAGACCATAAGACAATAAGATATAGGAGCAAAATTAGGCCATTTGGCCCATCAAGTCTGCTTTGTCATTCAATCATGGCTTTTTTTTCAACCTCATTCTCCCATCTTCTCCCTGTAACCCTTAACCTTCTTACCCGTCAAGAACCTATCAATCTCTGCCTTAAATACACTCAATGACTTGGCCTCCACAGCCCTCCATGGCAATGAATTCCACAGATTTACCACCTTCTAGCTGAAGAAGTTCCTCCTCAGCTCAGTTTTAAAGGGACATCCCTTTGTTCAGCAACGTTGCTGCTGGGGCATTAGGTGCTCGAAGGGGAGGCTGGTTGGGTAGTGTGGGAAGTGGCACTCTCCTGCCATTTTTGATGGGCTCAGTGCCAAGCTGGATGCTCCTTTTTGAGGGATTACTGGCCAAGGATTCCCATCAATCAGTGAGGGTGCTAGATTTTGTCAAGGAAGCTTTGAGAACTTCTTTGAGTTCCTTCCTCTGTCCACTTGGTAATCTATGGCTGCCACGGAGCTCTGACCCATGCCTCACTTCAGGAGTTTGGTGCTGGGTATGTAAAGGATGTGGCCTGCCCATCACTGTTGGCTAAGCATCACCACAGCATCGGTACAGGGGATGTTGGTTCTCTTACCCTGCCAGTGGATTTGGAGGGTTTTGCAGAGACAACATTGGTACCACTCCAGTGCTTTGAGGTGTTTACTGTAGGCAGACAATGATGTATACAAGAGAGTAGACATCACTGATAGACCGTCAGCTTCGTACCTGGTTTGAGGTCTTGATCTTCAAACACTCTTTCTCTTGGACAGTCAACGGCTGTGCTGGGATGCTGAAGTTGATGCTAAGAGCTCTTCATCTTAGAGGTGGATCTGAAGATATGGAAAGTGATTTGCACTTTCCAGGGCCTTTTGAATCGTTATTGTCAGAGGTCAGTGCAGCAGGGGAGTGTAGAGGACTTTTGTTTGATAGATATTTAATGCAAAGCTCATTTTCTTAAACATTTCAATGAACCAGTTTACTGTGACTTGGAACTCAGTCTCCGAAGTGCGGACACACACAAGCTTTCCCTATGTACTGCCACTCTATAACTGAGAGTGGCATTACCTTGGTTCTGGTGGGGTGACAGATGTTAATCAATTTCTCATTCACACTGCAGATTAGTTCCACTCCATTGGGAGGTTCTTTGGATGTTAGGTGCAATATCGCAGTGGGGATTGAGAAGGTGGTTGGGGTGTTGACATGGACCTGTTGGTTCGAATCCAAACATGCACATGTTGTTCAGCAGGCATTGAATGAGGATGAATTCCTGAAGTCAGCCAATATATTTGTTCTAATATGTTCTAGAACAAATATAGGAACAGACCATATTAGTTTTAGTATTGAGTAATGAGCCAGATTTAAAAGCCTAATTGCGTGTGAACATTTGTCTAATACTGATTAAAGTATGATTGAGTTTGAAAGAGAGAAATACAAAATGCGTGTGTACCACGATTCGAGACTTGGGCATGGTTAAGGTTACTAATAGGTAAAGTATTGTTAAGTGAAGGGAGGTCTTACAAAATTACTTAGTATGAAAGTTTGTGCTGCTCAGGACTCCAAGAGGTATCTCATAAAGTCTCTCACAAGGGCCAAAATCATAGAACCAAAGATGAATTTTAGACTAAGTTAGGAAACCATCTGAATAGGAGGAGTAGGGGGACAGAGTCAGCGGAGTGTGGGGTTCAAAGGACCTGGTGTGGGCTTCAATTGCTCCCAGAATTTATAAATGAATTAAATGATTGGACAGAAACTCAGATACAGGTTCCATAGAACACTACAGCACAGTACAGGCCTTTCGGCCCACAATGGTGTGCTGACATTTTATCCTGCTCTAAGATCTAGCTAACCCTTCCCTACCACATAGCCCCCCATTTCTCTATCATTCATGTGTCTATCTAAGAGTCTCTTAAATGTCCCTAATGTATCTGCCCCCACAACATCTGCCGGCAGTGTGTTCCACGCACCTGCCGCTCTCTGTGTTAAGAACTTAGCCTGACATCCCCCTTATACCTTCCCCCAATCACCTTGAAATTATGTCCCCTCGAGTTACCCATTGTCACCCTGGGAAAAAATCTCTGACTGTCCACTCGATCTACGTTTGCCAACAACCGAGAAAGGAAATGATGTAAGCAGAGCAGGTGGATGCAATAAATTACATATGTATCAGCTATGTTTGAGAACTGGGCAAATCTGTGGCAGCCCGATTTACGCTGAACACTATCCACACCAAAGATGTTGATATGAGGTGCAGGCAGCAGACATAACAGCAAATGTGAACCCAAAAAGGATCGAATGGGAGTACTTTCTAAATGGTAACCATCAGGATTAGAGGAGGTCCAAAGTAATGTGTATATGGATAAATAACATTTCATGAAGAGGACAGAAAATAATCATAAAGGTCTTTACTTTGAGATGACTTAGGTGCAAGGACATAGAAGTTGTGCAACACCGATACAAAGGGATGGTTACAACACACTTGGGACACTGTGAGTAGTTCTGGGCACCAGAGGGAGAATAGTTTGGTCAGAGCACAGATTTCTCAGAATGACATCTGGACCATAACAGTTCAATAATGAGGAGATATTACCCAAACCAGAATTTAATTTTGGATTTAAGGGGTAACTTAGTCAAAGTTTTCAAGATATTAAGGGTAGATGGAGTGAAACTACTTCTGCTACCTGGGGAGTCAAGGATAAGCGGACACAATCTAACAATGGGAGCCTGACCCTTCATTGGAATTTTGACCTGAAACATGAACTCTGTTTCTCTCCCCACAGATGCTGCCTGACCTGCTGAGTGTTTCCAGCATTTCCTGGCTTTATTTCAGATTCCCAGCCTCTGCAATTTTTAAAAATATTTTGAAACAAAAGCAAAATATGGCAGGTACTGGTAATCTGAAATAAATACAGAAAATTCAGGAAGTGGCCAAAGGGCCTGAATTGTGCTGTAGTTTTTTCTATGTTTCTATAGAGGGCTATGGGTAAGCCTAGTAATTTCTAGGGCAGGGACATGTTTGGCATAGCTTTGAAGGCCGAAGGGTCTGAATTGTGCTGTAGCTTTTTTCTATGTTTCTAATCAGCGGGCCTGGCAGTGTTTGTGAAGAGTGGGAGAGGGACATTCGAGCCTTGGGTGGCCCCACCACAGGTCTCATGGCTGCAGCCTGACCATAGGTGGAACAGCTGTGAGGGACATCAGGCCTCCTAAAGAAAGTGGATCCTGAAGATCTGAACCAAGACATTGAAGTTTAAACGCTCTGAATAATTTTAAGAAATTAAAAGATTACTTAAAGTCAATTCAAAAATTAGATATCTTTTAAAAAATACAGTTAATGAGTCATTGAGTCGTGGAATGGAATCAGGCCCTTCAGTCCCTGTCTATCGTCAAGTTACCCATTTATACTTGTCCCATTTTATTCTCCCCACATTCCCATCAACTCCCAGATCTGACCTCACATTACGGGCAATTCATGGTGGCCAATTAACCTACAAACCTGCCTATCTTTGGGATGTGTGAGGTGACCGGAACATCCAGGGGAAACGTATGCAGTCACAGGGAGAACGTGCAAACGCCACACAGACAGCACCCGAGGTCAGGATCGAACCAACCTCACAGAGCTGTGAAGCAACAGTTCCAGTAACTGCCTCACTCTGCCACACAGTTATATGATATAATTCAAAATATTAATAAAATTAAGAACTTCAAACAAGGCCACTTACCTTTTCCATTCAGTATCTATATCCCCTTTCAATTGAACAAGGAGGCAGATATCACATCTCTGGCCCCTCAGGGTACAACCCAAGTTCACCCTTGGACTCAGCACTATCCTACAACACAGCGGCACATCAGATACAAGGAGAGAGTTAAGGTCTTCTCTCTGGAACCACCAGTTGAAGAGCAACTCTGGCAAAATAATGTTTCTGGTTAATAATTTTTTGTAAAACGTTAGTGATTAGATGGGTTGTATGCAATTAGAGATGTAGAGGGAACAGCAGAATGTTTATAAACATGATGAACAAATATAGATAAAAGGGTAGTGGTTGTGATCTAAAAATGTTGATTTTTAGGTTGGAAGTTTGTGATATGCTAAATCAACTGACAAAGAGCTATTCCTTGACAAAGCATGGAGAATGTAAGAAACTGATGTTTTATATATAAGAGAGTGGAAGTGAGATGAAGGCTTCAAGTCATGGGCAGCTAGAAGCTCAGGGTCATGGTTCTGGACTCAACAAAAGGTTCTGCAAAGTGACCATCCAATCTGCATTTGGCCTCTCCAAAGTAGAAAGACCATACTGAAATCAGTACAAGCGTTTCACCAGGGAACTGGTGCCCGCCTGGAACTGGCAGTGGCCAACCACTCTTTTAATGTGTGGAAGTTTTTGCAGCAATGTTTCTCTTGGTACTGGAACTCTGAGGTATCTCTGTAACTGTGAGGAAGTATGGAACTCCTCGGCAAGTGTGCCCAAATGCAAAAGCTCTGAACTTCTTACACACCTGATCGCCACTGTCACTTCCACAGAGTTCCAGCATTGGACTCACCGTGGAGTTCAGCAGTTGGGCATGAACTTCCCTTGTCTTCCTAACATTTACTATGGGAAAGTTGTTGCCTGAATCTGCCAGGTGAGTAGCTCCATTCAATTCAATGAAAAGGAACAGCTGGGAGACAGTGAGGTGAATTTCATCTAAGTTGCAATTTTGTTCATTGATTAAGTTAGACATATTTAATTGTTTTTATTCTTTCTTGTATTTTAAAATGTTTTTAATGTGTATTGCTTTAACATCTTTTAATGACTTTAAAATGTTTTGCTCAGATGTTTAATTTTTTTATAGCTTTTGAATAATTTAGAATTCTGTTAGAGACAGGAACCAACATTCAAATTCTTTGACAGCTTCAGGAACTGTGGCTCAGCTGGTTCGCAACATTTCAGTGAGTTACAGATGGGAATCTAATTGAGAGGATTGTGGGGTTTACATGTAGAACAACAGGGAACGAGAAGTGTGCTGAATACTGGGTGTTCAGTGAGGTTCACATCAGAAGGCTGCTGCAATGATCAGCTCAAAGCTGGCTTTTGGAACCAAGTGGCCACTGGAAGATCCCCTCCAGGTATGAGTGGATTTGGCAGATCAGTGAAGAAATTCAAGGTTAACATATATTAACAATCTGGACTTTGATATATAAACCATATAGGGCCACTCTTGATTAGATTGCTGCCTAACTCACTCTTGTTATCTGATCTATATTTAAATCCCACACAGCCCCTCAATAAGATTTCAATCTGTTATTCCATAGCTGGGATTCTTCGATTAGATTCCAGTATTCAACACACTGCTCGTTATCTATTGTTCTGCATAGAAGCCCAACAATCCTCTCAATTAGATTCCAGTCTGTGACTCACTGCTGGGGATGTGATATTCTTTATAAGGATGAGTTGGGCTGAAGGGCCTGTTTCTGGGTTGTGTGACTGTATAAGACACACTGAACCCCTAAATTAGTTTTCAGTCTGTTACTCACTCCCAGGCACCTGTTAGTCTATTAATAAACCCCACAAACCCCTCAATTCATCTCATTCCTCCACTTATTTCCCCGTAACTGTTCACTTTCGCACACTCATTAACTCACGCCTCATTCTCCTACCACCCACCTACAGTACATAATGTACCAACCAACTTTTGAGGATGTGGGAAGAGACTAGAACACCCAAGGGAAGCCCACGTGGACACAGAGAAAAACGTGAAAATTCTGATGTAAGCAAATGTCTTTTGCCTATTCCACCCCCTCCTCACTCCCCTGCCCTCCACCCAACCAACTCCTTCCTCGTCAAACACCATGACTTGATTGCAGCCTGCAATTCACTCCTGGGTGCCTCTTTGCTTGTGTATAAACTCACTGATTGCCTAGATTAGGTTCCAGACTTTAATTTACTCTGGACTTTCTGTTTATACAAATCCCCAAAGCCCTCGATTAGATTCCAATCCATGACTCGCTTTTGGGCATCTTATTTATTCATAAACCGCAAGGGTCCCTCAATTAGACTCTGATTTATACCTCAGTCACAGGTATCTGTAATTCTCTACATTATTCAACAGAAGCCTTTGACCAGATTCCGGTTTTTGAGCAGTTCCAGATATCCGTTACTCTACAAATCACCCCCGATGGCCCCTCAACACAAAATCCTCAAAAGCCTGTAAACATTTCTGGACAGCCGTTACTTTACTTAATGAACCTCCTACTCCCATTCCCCCTCTTGCATCACCACACCCAAATGCCACTGACCTCCTTCACCAAATCAAACACCACAATTAGGTTCTGACTCATATTTGGATACCTGCACTGGCTCTGATCCTGTGGTTGTTGGAGGTCAATCACCTCAATCCCAGGCATCACTGCAAGAGTTTGTCAAGGCTATCTACTAGGCCCAACTATCTTCAAGATATCTTTATTAGTCACATGTACATCGAAACACACAGTGAAATGCATCTTTTGTGCAGAGTGATCTGGGGGCAGCCCTCCAG
>JARFYF010000064.1:8961423-8972391 GCA_030265395.1 Rhina ancylostomus
TCAGCCTCTCCCGTCCAGGGACGGGGGGAGCCGCTGAACCTTCCTGTCCTCAGACGGGTCACGGCTCACAGACGGAGGGTCTCCACCTGAAGCGTCCCTTCCCCTCCACAGATGCTGCAGATTCCTCCGAAAGTTTCTCTGCTGCAGACTCCAGCATCTGTGCTCTCCTGTCCACTCGGTTTATTTGGTGCATGGGTCGGCAGATGTGATTTATAGGCGGCTGGTTAAACAATGCAGCAGGTAAAGTTGTTCAAAGGCCAAATTTACTGTGATTTCCACGGTCAATTATGGTAGAAACAGGATGAATTTTGATTCAACATCTGCCTGGTTATCAAATAGACTAGAGGTAATATTTGGCACAAGAGATTGGGTCGTAAAGGCTACCTAAACAAAGTTCTTCGTGCTCTGATGTTGAATCCTGGATTCTCTTTTAATTGGCAAAATACAACAGTGGCAATTATTCCTCCCCTTTGGAGGGATTCCAGTTTTGGCTTGTTCTTGCTTGATTTGGAGATAGTTGCGTTCTGATACTCTTATACACCCAAGTGGTCTTCTGACGGATACTTACAGTTAGTACTATTCTCCGTCAGATTATATGATGCACTAGTCAGGATTGTTATAAATTAGGATTCACTCATTGCCTACTCCACACTGATTAGGGACCAATGTTCGAATCTTACTGAAAAATATCAGATGTGGAATCATTGTAACGATAGTGTGCGTGAAGAGTTGTAGTACTGAGGGACAGTGTCTGTAGTAACCACTGAGAGTGGCAGTGTTGATGGTAGGTATCTCAATCATACTTTGTCTTGTGTTGAGGGAGCCTGGTGATAAAGGGCAAGCTGAAGTTTAACAACTTGGCATTCTAAATTTAAATCTCAAACAGTAAGTGGTCTCTTTATTATGTAAAAGAATCTCAGGAGCTGTGGATTAGAATTCCTGTGGTCCGTAATGTTACAAAAAAGCAACCCTGCAGAGTTTTCTTGCTACCTACTCTTACCTGTTCACCTCACCATTTACATGTAGTGATAATTGTATCTTAGAGCTTCAGGCCATGTCATTGGAAGTTGTAAAATTAGCCGGATGGCAAGTTTATTGAATATTTGAAAGGATGAGAGTTATTGTATAAAATGGAAGTGTTGTCAGTATCGAGTATTTTTTGTGCTCCTGTCAAATTAAGGATTGTTTTGTTCTCAAAACTCGTTTTCTACTCTTTAGGTTGGGCTGAAATTGAATCGGTGCCTTTTTTAATGTAACTGTGACCATAGAATCATGTGAAGGTTGCCCTACTTCTTGAGTATTCCACCTCTCAGAATCTAATTAGTCAAATCACGACTATCTGTACCTTCATGTGCGTAGGCAAGAACTCAGGAACCAAAGATCCATCGATCTGATTTCCTCAGCTGATGTCCTCTCTCCAGTCCCAGCAGTATTTTGAGGGTGAAATGGGGAGGTGGGTGGTGGGGTTCCAGATTTCCTTGACCTTTTGTGTGGAGGAGTGTAGAATAAGTGTTTCAAGAGGCACAGAATTGCTCATAATTCAGTATGATCAGTCTATCAGAATAGTGCATTAACATTTAGTTCAGGAAAGGGGAAATATCACATGGGTGCCAATTCACCTGAAGTCAGCACGAAAGTATGATTGTACCTGCAATAACTTGGCAATTAAGGCCCAAGATGAAGCAGCAGCCTCATGTCTTATTGCTCTGTATTCCATTGCAGGGAATATGAAAGAAGTGTCAACATGACATCAAGATATGGGAAAACCTACAGCAAGAAGGGAAGCGCTGGCAATTCGAAGTTTGATGAGGTGTTCTCTGGTAAGCGAGCGAAAATCAGCACCAAATGGGGCGAGAGCACCTTTAAGGCACAGCTGACCCAGAAGAGACCGAATGTGAAAGCAGAGGCAGTGGAGCAGCCCAAGAGGCAGAAGGTTGAAGACCAGTTGCCCGAGGACCCATTTGGGTTTGATAGTGACGATGATTCTCTCCCTGTGTCGTCGCGGAATCCAGCTCCTGCCAAGGCACAGCAGTCTGCAGAGTCTCTGAAACCAGCCGATGGAGACAGTGTGACCTCCCTGTTGGAGGTGAACAGTAAAATGAGTCGGCCTGTCGGCGGTGAGGGTGTTGTGTGCAACAGGTTTGCGTCCTTGGCTGACACAGTCCAGGAGAACAGTTCGGGTCGAGGTGTTGCCTTGTGTCCGGAGACCAAAGAAGACCAAGTCTCCAGCAACAAGTTGAATTCGCTGGGTGAGTACGAGGTTTGTCTGTGCTGGAGACCACTTCCCTGTGAACAGGATGTACCAGTAACCATAACGTTTATCGACGCTGAATATGAAAGGGCAAGTGTGAGAAAGAGGGGTACTGATTTAATTGTATTGGTTTGGGAGGGTGGCCTGTTTGGGCTGGCATTGGGTGATGCCTCTCAGGAGGAGAGGTGGGGTAAAGCAATTTGGGGAGGTGTAGGTGTTGTCACAGTACCACATGGGCAATGTTGCTGCCCACAAGTTCGGAGCTGTAGTAAAGAATGCCAACATTATGTCCCAGTGATGAGGGTAGGTGTTGACTGGGGTTTGAGATGGAGCTTATTTTAGGCAAGTCCACAACAAGCCCCTCTGTGTAACAGGATCCCGAGAGCTGAATGTGCAAAGTGTCAAACGTGTCTCCAACTCAGTGGGCATAGCATGAAATGAGGTGAGAGGAAAAAATATCATCATTGGGATCTGTCAATTATCCTGAAATCTAACTGCAATTTTGAAACCATTGGAGTCATCAATGAATGCTGTTGTATTCAGAGGTAGATCGGCTGCAGTCCGCTCTGATAAATACTTAAAGACTAAGTGTTATTTCTTCAAAAAGCATGCTGTTCACGGCTTTCTTTCAAAAGGCAATGATTTCCCACTCCATGTTGGGATCATAGAAGCCATCCATTTGGTATTAGGTGCAGTGACATACCCAGTTCTTTCAATGCGATACCCAACATGACTTCACCTCAGTTTCTAGGGTGATAGAACTGTACCCATCAACACTGTAACCCAATGTTAATTGATGTACTGCCCATCAGGACACTGCTCTTGGGTCTGTAGTTGGATATGGACCTGAGTCTGGAGTTGGCCCTAAAGGTTAGATGGTGCAATTGGGCCCAGTCTGGGGCTGGTCAGCTTGGAGAGTTCAGTTCTTTCCTTAAGTCTTTGGCCGTGGTTTCCATCGTCACCACACAGTTGGAGTTGGGCTGGTGATGAGGAGGCTCGAGTTAAATTTGTTACAAGCTTTTTATTCCAATCATGGCTGCCATGAAACTGCCAGATTGTCATTAAAAACCCATCTGGTTCACTGGTGTCTTTTAGGGAAGGAAATCTGTTGTCCTTGCCAATGTGTAAACTGCCCAGCAGCAATGTACTGGGCTCTTAATTGATGTTTGAAATGTCACTCAGTTGCACTGAACTGCTGCAAAAAAAATCAATAATGTCATTGAGACAGAACAGATCACCTGGCGTTGACAAAGGCGTCAGGCGCACAAAGGCATGCTGAGCTCAGTTGATACTGCTAAGTCCTCCAAGGAGCACCTGGACATGTGCCTAAATTGGGAGTGCTGTCCAACAGATGAATTAAATAACAACTTGACGGAGTCATGGACATGGATCCATATCTTGCAGCCAGAACTTTCAGTTGCCATCCCTGACTATGTCCTGTCCCATTGGTGTGTTGGGCTCACCAGAGGTGGTGCAGTCATGTGCAGCAAGGAGGGATGGGCCTGGGGATCCTCAGCATTGACTACAGACCGATGATGTTTCAAGGTATCGGGTTAAACATGGGTAAGGAAGCTAAGTTGATTACCATCTTCAACTGGTGAGACACAATACAGGAATTCGGCCTGCTTAATCTTATCCTCGTGGATCTACCTTTGCAGGCGAATCTGTCCCTGATACCATTGTGGAAGTGACCAGTGGTGAGAATCAGTGGAGGTAAAGTTTTGTCTTCACTCTGAGAAGCTCGGTTCAATTACATGGCTGTACTGTCGTGTTAAATGGCTGAGCACCCATGAAGCACTGAACCATCAGCAGCAGCAGAATTGTATTGCACCGCAATCTAACCTCGTGGTCGGGAGTATCCCTGAAATAAGGTGAAAAACCTCAGTTTAGTGAGGTGTAGAAAGCCAGACCCAGAGTGGCAGCAGGTGTAAATGAGCTCTGAACCATGTGAAGCTACAATCATTGTGTTGGCCAGAAGTCTTCATCTCTGACGGTGGACCTTTCCTTCTGTCTCCAGAATTCCCAATGCAATCAGATCCCAACTGCTGGCCTCTTGCCCTCACTAAATCTATTCATTGATAACTGCCAATGTGACATCGACTGTCTCAATTTTGCCACTGCCTATACTCGCTGCCCCTCTCTGAACTTGCAGCACTCTGCCATTCAGGACCAATCCTGACATCAACAAACCTGCTGACAAGGGCAAGGCTCTTGTGCTTTGAAGTAACCTTCGCCTCACAGAAGTGTGTAAGCTCTCAGACATCTTCTCATAACTCCCTCTGGACTGTAACCATATCATTGATCCACCTGGCCCTTATCTCCCAAGCAGTCACTGACCATATTTTCTTGCACAATGTTACCTTTCCAGCCTTTGGTCTCATGGTTCCCCAATCCTGTGCAGCCCACTTCTGCCTTCTCTCTAAGCAAGACCGTTTGGGCAGACCCATGGTTTCAGCATGTTCTTGTTCCACCAAACTCATTTCTTCCCAACTAGGATAGCGACATCCTTCGCTATCCTAATCCAGTTCTTTTACCATAGTTGCAACGTAAGGGGCCAGTCATTTAAAACAGATGTTAACATTTCTTTCAATCGTATCTAGTGCATTTCCCGCACATCTGGGCTTGCCCCTCTCTGGTGAGAATACAGGTAGAGTTCTTGTCTTGCAGCTCATCAGCTTCTATATTCAATGGATCATCCTCTTCAGGATTCCTCCACCTGACAATTCCTGCATTCCAAAGACTTCCCAGTCCACCCTGTCATCTCCACCTGCCACTCCCCTTTTCACAGCACTCTCCCATGCAACTGGAAGAGATGCAATATAGCTTTTTCCTTTCCAACATTCAGGAGCCCAAGCAGTCCTTCCAGTGACTCACTTCTGTTTGTTTCAGTTTAGTTACTGCGTTCATTAGGAGAAACCAAATGCAGGTTGGTGATTGCTTTGTCGAACACCTCCATTTGAGCTTAGTCTCCAGTTACTTTAATTCTATGTTCATTCACACTTGGTTATCTGCCTTCAGCCTGCTAAATCGCTGTAGGATGTTCAAGTGTAAGCTTGAGGAATCGCACCTCATCTTCCATGTAGGTATGTTGAAGCCTTGGGACTTAACATTGAATTGAACGATTTCAGGTAACCATTCCATTTTTATATTTTCTTCTCTACAACTATTGCTGAAATTCACTTCAATTTGTTTCTCTTCTGTCCTCTGGTTTATAAAGTAATTATTTCCATGTCAACTTCAGTCTGCTTGCTATCACACACCTTCCCTCAGTTCTTTCCACCTTTTCCTCGCTGCAACCTGCTTGTTTTATAACTTTCTCATATAATGAAAAGTCCTCTGCCCAAAATGTTGAGTTTTTTCCCCTCCCAGCTGATGCGAGCCGAGTTGCTTCCAGCATTCTGTTTTGGTTGAGGTTTCTAATGTAGTTTTTTGCTTCAGAAGCTGTGACCATGCTAAGCAGCACTGAATGATTGCAAAGTGATCCCATCACCAAAGGAGCCAAGAAAATCTCTACAGTCCCTCTCATCACATCCACTCATGGTTGGTGGTGATAATTAAGCTTAGCAGGAGTAGTTGGCTCTGTTAAGGCGTGCACTTTGACAGTGGAGTCCGGTACGTAACTACCAAAAACAAGACCGAAGCGTTGGCAACCATCAGCTTCCTTCTGAGCTCCCTACAGTGACAGAAGCCAGTCCTCGGGTAAATCAATTCACTGTAAGTGAAGTGGCATGCTCGATAGAGCAAAGGGAACCCAAGAGCATCCAGCTAAAGGGTGTTTTTGCCTGGAACTGGCAATGCCTTTAGCCAAGTTGTTCAGGTGCAACATGAGATTTGAGGCAGCTGTGGAAAATTGCTATGGTCTGTACTACTTACAGATAGGAGGGCATATACCTTGTTGTCATTCATCAACTTAATGACAGAAGAGATTGCCAACAATGCCATCAAGCTGTCTTACTGCTATGACCTCTTCAGGATAATTCATCTTAACTATTCACCCCCTCCACCACTAGTGTTAACTAGCTACAATATGCACCATCTGCAAAGTGCAGTTCTGCATGATGTCTTCTACAGCACTTCCAGAACTGTGATATCTACCACATGGGAAGTCAAGGGTAGCAGGCATAGTGTCACCACTTGTGATTTTCCTCCAGCTTGTGCAGTATATACTGACTTCACCATTTCTTCTGACTACATTTTGAAACTTGCTCCTACAGGGTGTGGTTGAGGAATGTTGCATAGTACTTTTAGGGGTGACTAGATAAACATGGGTGAAATGAATCGAAGCATATGCTGATGGGGTAAGATGGAAGGATAAGAAAATGCCCATGTGGAGCATAAGCATTGACTTGTTTTTTATGAATTCCATGTTCTCTTTCTGACTAAGAAATTTCTTATGAATTGCTTAATTTTTCACTAACCATATTGTATTGTCCTTGCATTTGATCTCTTCCTGAAGTAGAAACATTTTCTCGATCTATCTAATCAACTCTTTCATTATCTTAAATAACTCTACCAGGTTACCATCCAACACATGGGTGTGAGTCATTCAGGAAAAAAGCTCCCTAACCCAATCTAACCTACCGGCAACACCTCTAGCCTTGCAGTCAGTATTTATTTAATGTGATGAGGGCTTTGCTTCTACCATCCTTTCGGGCTCTGAGCTTCAGGCACCTACCACTCTCTGGATTAAAAAAAATCTTCCCTCCAGTTTTTCTGTATTAACTTTAAATCCATGCCCTCTGGTTTTTAACTCTTTAAAAACCCAATTTATTTTTTTCTCTGCCTCTCATAATTTTATAACTTGATTGTTTCCCCTCAACCTCTATTCCAAATAACAGTCAACATTCCAGTTTTTCCTCATAGCTACAGTTTTCCAGTCCTGGCAACATATTTGTAAATTATCTCTGCCGTTTAGTGTATTTGCACGTTTCCTGAAATACAGTGACTAGAAGTGGATACACAGTATTCGCTGAGTTGTATACAATTCCAGGATGGCCTCCATGCGCTATTCTTTGCCTCAACTAATGAAGGAGAGCACTGTGTACCTTCTGCGTGTGCCTTGTTATGTGGACATGCACTTCCAGGGCCCCTCTGTTCCTCCATACTAAGCAATATCATCCCATTTGATGTATATTCCCTTGTTTTTGTTTCACTTGCCCAAATACATCTCACTTCTGTTTAAAAAAAAATTCAATTTGTTATTTTTCTGTCCATATCCCTCTAGTCCAAAGCTAATCATGAGGCCGTTTTGTATAATGTACTAACTTATTTATCTTGTCCCCCATATTGAAGCCTAAGTCATTAATATATAAGAATCTTATCTTGTTTGTTTTTCCTAATGATAATTTCTAATCTTTGGATGTGCTCCCATGCTCCTCTATTGTGTTTGGACATGCGATTTTTACAGGAGGTCTTCGAGTATAAAATCAATGTCTCATCATTCTCCCTTGATGCATTTCTTTGTTGTGCAAAGAGCACCGTAAGTAGAGGCCATGTGGTTTGGACCCAAAGCATGATGATTTGTGATACAAGGTCTCTGCATGTACTGTAGTGTTAGCAGTCAACGTTGGAGGCAGTTTTCTGATTGGATGTGTGCTATTGAAGCTGAACACCATGGTTATCTCCAAAATACAATTTCCAAGAGTCATTGGTAATGGTTCATTTTGTACAATTATAGTATTTAGTATTTAATTAAATATAATTTTAGTGTAGTTTTGCCATGGAGGAGTTTACTTGTCCTCTCTTTAATGCTCAAAAGAGACAAGCACTTTTAATACGATTTGTTCTTTGTTTAAATGCTCTTTATGGATCATGCCAGCGCTCGGTTGTATAGTTTTAGTTGCACTGGCCATGGATTTCTAAGCTCAAAGGAGAGCAGAGGACATTGCATTATCCCTGCTGGTAAGTAGTACCTTCAAACTGTTTATAGGAGATGTATACTATGCACTGTTAACTTTCAGCGGTATGCTCTTCCTTGTGGACTTGCCTCTAATTTGCACAAATTACTTTCTGTTAATGGTCTGCCTGGTTTCTGCACATTCAATCTATCAAACTTTCTGTGCATTAGCAAATGTTTCATTTGGACTACAAGAATTAATTATTTTTGGTGTGCCCAAATGCCGATTGGTGCCTGGCTTCGGTGTTCTTTCAAACTTTGTGACAGGTCAGATGTTTCGAGGTGAACCCATCATATTGACTCTCCATTTTAAAACAATGTTTGCAAGGTGTTTTGTGCTAAGTGATAAGTACTTAGTGTTGAAACAAAGAATGTTGGGGCCCTTTTCAATAGTTGTAAAGAACTAGGATTCCATTATTAATTGTTCACTTGTCAAACTTCCTCCAGTGCTGGTCTGGAGAAAGCAGCAAGAGACAGAGTAATGTTGGCAGAATATACTAGATCAGTTTGCATTTGAGTGGACAGATGGAAATTGAAATATGACTGGCAAGGTTATAGTGTTAGATGCAGTTGGGTTATCTGAGTTGAAAGTAATGGTAGATTTGTGATCTTGTCGCTACACTAAGTGGTTGAAGCAAACAGTGTTAGGATTTACAACCAGGGCAGCCAAGTCTGAATGCACAGTGGTTCACCTGATAACTTGACAATGAGTGAGGAGGCATCCTGAGCTGCAGACAGTCTTAAAGACAAAAGTGAAACTGCAGATGCTGAAAACCTGAAATTTAAAATTAGGAAAATGTTGGAAATACTTAACTAGTCAGGCATCTGCAGAGAGGAGAAAATGAAGCAACTATGAACTGATGAAATGTTTGCTGTTTCTCTTAGATTTTGCCTGACCTGAGTTTGTTCAGCATTTTCTGTTTTTACTGCTGCAGTACCACTGTTTTGTTAATACCTTATGGTAAGGATGCTGAGAAGAGCAGTAAGAATTCTGCCACAAACTGAGCGACTCGTGAGGAAACACTACAGAAATGTAAGTCTGTTGCTGTAGAGAAAACAAGATTGTGGCATTCCCCTTGAGTAGGAGAAAAAACATTCAGATTTTGGCAAAATTCTGGAAGCACCCTTGGTTTATTTTCATCATGTAAAAAGTAAATTTGCAATGCATATTCTGGATTTCTCCTTTGCTCTGTAAACTTGTAGGATGGTATTAGAATGACAGAATTCCAAATTTGTAGGATGCAGATGTGAGTAGCTGTATTCTTGCTTGACTGTTATGTTGAAAGAGTGTCATTGGACAACTAAGCCTGGAGTTGTTATAGCTGTTAGTTCAGATAGACTTTCTCGCCTTGCTGATTTTTGAAGTTGCCAATTGCTGACTAATTGAATACTGCTTGGAGCAAAGTCCATATTGAGTGTAACATTAGCTGATGAAGCTATGTAACGTCGATAGTTCAAGTTTTGTTTGGAATTATATTATTGGTTAAAGTTGATTGGTACAATGGAGAAATTGCATAAAATTCTAACTGTACTATGGAGTATGACATCCTGGGGTTTCATTGGTGACATGTTACAATCCCTGAGAACAAATAATCGCCTATCTTCTTCTTGCACTTAATCGCATGCTTTTGATTCATACCATATAGAGTTAATGCTCGCATGCTCAGCAGAATAGGATCCTAAAGCTCCCATGTTCTATAGTGGGCTTGTGAAATCACTGCAGGAAACAGTTTAGGTTTCTCCCTGCAAAGACGAGCAAAAGGACTTAAATACAGGAAGTGAAACAAGCCGAGCCAGTTCCTGTTGCCTTTCACCCTCCACATGAGCAAATAGACCCAAGCTTGCTTACCCGTTGCTTGTTTATCCCTTCACTTGCCTGTCCAATTCAATCTTAAATGTGTTGGATACTATTCTTAAGAGAGCTCCACTGCAAGACAGCTCTTAAGTTTCTCATGCTGTCTATTACCCCGCCATTTAATCTAATGTAGATTCTTGAGGTTCTTGATTCCTTTGTTTCTCTACTGTGTGCTTTATAGAACTATTCTTAGCTGGTAAAATACACTTACAGTGCAATGTGGATGTGTGCACCTAGTTTGCAGACATTAATGTCCCACGCCAGCAGGAAGCAACAACTGACCACTTTGGATGGTGCCTGAGTGATTAAAACTTGGCCAGGTTTTTAGGACTCTGCTCTTCAGAAACATGGAACTGTTTTAAGGATATTATTTTTGATCATGCCTTATTTCTGATTTTTGATAAGCATTGCCGCTGAGTGAAATCTGGGCACCTAAACATGTTGAACTTTGAAAACCATCAGAATCCTGGAAACTCTTGTTCAGTGTTATGTTAACAAATGCTGTTCATCCCTCATCCCTTCTCCCTCTCCTCCCCTTTCCTTAGTTTTATTGAAATAATATTCTCAGCTTCATTATCTTTTGTGGGGATGGTTCCCTTTACATAGGAGGTTAGAGGGAGGTAATGGGGAATGATAGATAGGATACTGAGTCATGGTGGATCTGGAAAATTTGGGAAGGGAGAAATCAAAGGTGATTACAGTGTTTTGAAGGAAAGAGCCTGATTTGAGGATGATGGTCAGGATTTTAAATTATTCGCCATGCACTGCAAGTACTGGAAATAAAGATGTATATCTTAGTCACATGTACATGGGGTGGCACGGTAGCATGGTGGTTAGCGCGACGCTATTACAGCGTCAGCAATCAGGGTTCGATTCCCATCGCTGTCTGTAAGGAGTTTGTACATTCTCCCCATGTCTGCGTGGGTTTCCTCAGAGTGCTCCGGTTTCCTCCCACATTCAAAAGAA
>JARFYF010000064.1:8982522-8995962 GCA_030265395.1 Rhina ancylostomus
GTGTTAAGACTTCAGATTCCTGTTTCCAACAATGAAAGCTTAGTTTTAATCCACTGCCTATTCTGTTCTGTGCTGTGGCGTTTGCAGGCACAGTTGTGTCGTGACACAGTTCTCATTATCCAAGACCCATCTCCAGTTGATTCATTCAATTAAAAAAATCAAATGGAGACTCAAGCATCCATTTTCCTGCAAACAGTGTATGTGTGTGGAATGATACATGTTCAAGGAACAATGGCGGCTTTTTATAGACCATACCAGACTGATCCTGCTGTTTATGGCATGAAAGGAGACCATTCAGCCCTTTGTGTCTGTGCCATCTCCAATCATTCATCGCCTTTGGTTCCAATGTCAGCATAATAAACAGTACCAGGTAGAAGCCACTTGTCACCCTGCAGATGCTCCACCATTCAAAAGCTCGTGCCTAATCTTTACTTCACTGCCACTTTCCTGTATTTCACCCACATCCTTTGATTTCCTTAATATCCAAAAATCTATTCCCATATTTTGGATATACTTAGCATAACCCATTAGTTAAAAAAATACTTGATTTACTAATTGATTTGCTGTTCAGTTTTTGAATCTAACCTAGACTTTCAAACCCTGTGGGGACCCTTTTTGAATTATTTTCAAAATCTGTGATCTGGGGACTAAAACACCAAAATTGGCTGACACTTATGTTTTTTAAAGGTTTTCCATGCTGTTTCTTCTATCTAACACCTTTTGGGTTTTGATAGTGGGGGTAGATTTTCTTTGTAATAACATATTTCAATGTTTTCTTCCTTTATTAACTAACCACTATATGTAATTACTGATTTAGAGTATTGTAATCCTAAGTGTGATTTAACACAATGTATTCAGTAGTATTTTTACTCTCTTGATGCATATACTCTGTATTTTTCATGGATTTAGTAAAATATTGTAAAAGAGAGATTTACTAATCTCTCATCTGAATGGCCAACCTCTTGTTTTGGGATGGTGATCCCTGGTTCTAAGCATCCCAGACAGGTTAAACAACATCCTTGCATTTAACCTGGCAACTCCCTTGAACATTTTGCATGTTTCTCTGAGGTTACCTCTCATTCTTCCATCAATCCAGCCTCTCAGCAGGTAATCCTGTCATCATATAAACTGATCTGGCCACAAGAATATCTTTCCGAGGTTTGGAAATCCAGATCATTAGATGGCGTTTCAGATGCTGTTCCTCCAGGGCCAGTTTACTTGCAATAAGATGCCTGGACTTTTGTATTTGCCTATGTATCATTTGCCTTTCTAATTATTTATTGCACTTGCACATTAACTTTCAGTGATTCTTGTATTCCCAGATCTCTGAACACTGATGCTTTTCAGTTGCTCGCCCTTTTAAAAAAAATACTCTGCTTTTCTGCTTCTCACATCAGAATGGATGACTGCATTTTTTCACAATGCCATGACCTCACCCATTCACTTAATCTGTCTTTAGCCTCAGAAGCTTCCTGCATCTTCCTCACAACTTTCACTGCTACGCAGATTTGTCACATCAGCTAGATATCTTGCACACTGTGCACCTCATCCAGATACTGTGAACAGCAGTAGGAAAATCCGTCACCCAACAGTGTCCAAACAGAGAGTTGGATATGTTCTCCAATCTGTTGCCTCCATCTGTCTAGAAAACCCAACACATCCATTGGCAGTCCTCTGCCAACCAGTAACTGGAAAAAATTGTCCTTTAAAACAAATGTTTTTTTGAAAATGTATATATTCTCAAAATATAGATGAGGCAGGATTTCTTTATCCATCTCTCAATCAGACGGAAGGCTTTGGATTTGTGTGAAATATTGGATTATATGACCTCTCTGTCCTTGAAGGACATCATTGAGTGAATTATGATATCTGACAGCCTTGAATGATGATTTTTCTAGCACCTGCCCAAGAGCCCACCACTTGTGTTGAGGTCAGTCTTACAAACTGCCACAAATGGATTTAAAGTTCTAACTTTTGAGTTGGATTCCTGTCATAGCTGCTAGGTTGCTGTTCCTTTGGAACATCATACATAAACTTACTAAATGGATATCTCAGAATGTTACCATAAGTGAGAGACATGGAAGCTTGCAAATCTTCCATGAGAGTTCCCTCTTCCTCAAGTTTGATCATCTTGAGCACTGGATGAGATGGTGCTGACCAGAGACAATTTCAAAGAAGGCATCCTTAGAACCTCGTCCAATTGCTCTAATATGTTGCTGTTCATCCTACTTCAATATTGGTTAGATCAAAAACCTCCAGGATACAGAAGCACTGTAGTTTCATCACCTGTGCATTAGTTGCAATATTTTCTTTATCAAGGTCTTAAAGCATTGCTGGTTTTTAACTTGAGACTTTGAGCAATGTAATAAAAATTCAATCTGTGATTACACAGTGCTTAATGCGGGAATCAGATTTACCAAGAATGAGGGAAACAAGCAATAAGAAATCTGCAATAGCATGAGTGTTGCATGATTTGTTTGCATTTCTTTTTTGGGAGCTAAGTATATTGATTTCCAGCAATGTTAGGTAACTGATAAGCCATTACCTTGCTCAATTCCAAAATGAAATTGGCTGTATCCTGGCAATGGGGAGTGGTCTTTGTGATGCAATGTGAAGGTAAAGAAAAATTTGAGAGATTTCCTCTAATTCACAAAGGGAAATTAATTTTGCATCCTTAATTTTGTAATCCTTTGAAGTAACCAGTTCTGTTCTGAAGAACTTGGCAGCTGTGATCACTAAGCCCATGCCATTACTGTGAGTATGCTTGTGCTTGAATGGTTCTCAAGCCAGTAGTGATGTTGGTACAAATGAATGATGGGTTTCCTAACCTCCTTTCAACCATTGGGGCACAACAGTTTTGTAGGGGGGGAGAAAATTAACAAATGAATCATTACTGAGAGCCACTTGTGCAATCGTGGAAGCTCTGACTGTCTCGAGAGGTCCTAATGACTATAATTCTGACTTGGTTGTTCTGCTGGACTCCATGCTTTCAGTGAAAGAATTGGTTGAATAGAAAAGGTGGTTTTGACTGGAGTCAGTCATTAAGTTATATAGCACAGAAGTGGGCCCTACTGCCCACTACATCCATGCTGATCTTTTTGCCCATCTACGTTAAACCCATTTTCCCCCACATTAGGTCCATATCCTTCTATGCCTTGCCCCTACAGTTATATAATGCAGGCCCACCCTCTCCTGTCTCCATACCAAATTTTTGCCCATCTGCAATGCCATTTTTCCACATCAGGTCCATATACTTCTATACCTTGCCCCACTTAAGTATCTGTTAAATGTCTCTTAAATGTTGAAATTGTATCTAATTCCACCAACCCCTCGAGCAGCAAGTTCCATGGATGAACCACTAATTGTGTAAAACAAAAATGTGGTTCTATATCAAGATAAAGGATCAGTCATTTAAAACTGAGAACAGGAGATGCATAAAGGGAATCAAGGTATCAGTTACTGGGCAGGAAAGTGTTTTTTAAAAAAAGCCATACTAAATGTATTTATTAACAAAAACATCTGTGTGTGACCTAGTATTGTCTTAATAGTTTTATTTTAAAATCTTTGTAATGGAATGATTTAATATTGAAAATTCTTAAATGTTGGATATTCACATGTATTTCAATGTCTTTGACGCCTTTCATGGTAAAATATCTGGGAGCATTTCTGGGAGTGCTGTTTGTATTTCTGGTATAAAAGCTTTGTTCTACTATGCCTAGTTGATCGTACTAAATTTAGAGAAACAATCCGCCATTATGGATGGTGGAGAAATAAGCATGAATGGCTCAACACTAAGGCAGATCAGATTAATCGCAATCATCTTGGCGAGCTAAATGCTGTATACCACTGCTTTAATTTCTCCTTTCTCTCCTCTGAATATTCATTGTAGATGGGTGTGAAACTTAAGAATGGTCAGATGTGATGTCGGGATGAAATAAAGTTGCAATTGCTAGTTTTGGAGGTACACTCTATGCATATGTGCATAAGCTGCCTGCTGGGCTAAGGTGCTCTGGCACATTGTGTAAAGAACAGTGTTCACAGTCAGAGATTTACAAGACATGACTTTTTCTGCAGTGCAGAACATTGGAACAAGTAAAATTCAGTTGAATATTTGCAACTTATAACTAAAACTACTGGAAAATGTCTGCAGCGCAGTCAGCATTGGCACAAGGAAATGTGTGTTGGTGGTTCTGTGCTTTTTATTACAGGTTCTAATTGAGCCACAGGTTCTAATTTATCCAAAGAATTTACAATGGGCTTGTAGGCATTCAACTCCTCCAGCCAGGGAGTCCAGTTATTCATCTGAAGACATTCCCTGTCCAGTGTCCTCTTCCCATATTATTATGTTTTTATTTTTGTCATACTATTTTTTTAATGTTGATGCTCAATGTTAAGGTCTTCGACTATTCTGTTCCTTCCCCAGCTTCAAAAACCTTGTTTCTGCTCTTGCCTATATCTCTTGAATTTAACTTGCTCTGTTCCTTTGACTTTCTAAAACTTTTAAGCTATTCCTTTCAGTTTAATTATCTGCTGAATAACCTGTTCTATAAATGAAGTGAACCAGAAAATTTTGGGTGATTCTCTTCCAAGCATTGCCCAGCTTCTCTCCCATGTTCATCGTTCACAGTATAAACCCCTTAACAAAATCTATCACACCAAAATTATTGAATATGAATTCTCATCTTTGTCCATCACACAGTAATATCAATATCTAATCATCACCTCCACTAATTTTCAGAATCATTTACTTTGCTTGCATTTTTGCACAGCCTTCAAATTTAGAATCTGCTTCCTCTAGCCCTGTATCTAAATTATAGTTGCATACAAAGCAGATACAGTTCCAGAACAGGATTCAGTACGTACCCACTGTGGGAAAAATTGTTCTCAGCTACTTTCTCTTTCCTCCCTTCAAACCAGCTTCTGATGCAGTTTGCTGCCCTCTCATTTATATAATGCTTTACTCTGCAATGTGATATTTTGTGAAAAGATTTTCTTGGGATCAGTACATCACATCCCAATGAAAGAACTCAAGGTTTATAGAGCATTGGAAGGAGCAACATTTATTGGCCATCCCTATTTTCCCTTGGGGCAGTGATGTACCCAAGGGGCTGGTCCCTTTTGACTTTCTAAATCATGGAGGTTGTGTGCTTAAAAAGTGGCGGTGAGCAAGCTTGTGAGAGTTGTGGCATTGCACGCTACAGCCAGGATTTACCATTAAATTCTCATTGAGTGTGTACTGCCAGATATTGTTTAAACATTGTGTGATGACGCATATCTGAGGTTCCCAAACTTTTAATGAAAGTCCCACTTTTTTTTACACTCGGTAAAATATGCTCCCTATCCCACCTTAAATCCCTGATATCATGGGCTACTGCTTTTAAGGTGTTTGGGATTCCAAAGGACCATGGGCAGCCTCATTACCAGATCAGCCAGAATGTCAAGTATATTTTTATATTTACATTTGTTTTCATTAACTTTAAATTATTATAGCCTCAGACCACCTGTGGTCTATGCCTCTCCCCATCCCCAAGAATGTGCATCCCTAGGTTCAGGACCACTAGTGCAAACAATATTATCTTTTTAAATAAAACAATCTCTCTTTTATAGCTCAACATTATCCATGCTATTAATAATAAATGAATAACATTTAATGCTAAGATTGCAAAAATAGTTCATGTTGCTAACTTAACAGGGTGTGGAGAGATCCTCAGCAGGTATCTAGGATTTGTTCTTCAGATGCAAGTGAACTTTCCAAGCTGCAGATGAAATACTGATGCTAGGAATAATTGAGTACTGTGCCACATCAGAAATAGAATTTCTCTCTCGGCTGTTTAGTCCATTTTCACACAATCTTGTGACCATTTTTCTTTAGTTATTTTTCAGTATGTGGGCCATGCAGGCTCCACTATTATTTATTGACAATCTCTAATAGTCCTTGAGAGGGTAGTGGTGACTGTTTGCTGTCCATCTGAAGATGTTCCTACAGTGGGGTTGGTTAGTGGGAGTTCTAGAATTTGGATCCGATGGTAGTGGTTTGCTGATGCATCTTCAAATCCAGGATGAGGGAAATTTGCAGGTGGTGTTTCCAAGCATCTTCTGCCCTTGTTTTACTTGGTGGTTGAAGTTGGGAGGTGCTGTTGGAATAGGCTTTGAGCCTCCGCAGTGCAGTAATTGGTACCATTTGCGGTCCGGTTGAGCCATTGTGCACCAGTGATCAAAAGGAATGCATGTTTAGTGTGGTGGATCAGATGTGAATCAAGTGGGCTTTTTCCCTGGATGGTGTTGAATTGCTTGAGTGTTGCACTCATCTTGGCAAATGAAGACTATTCAATCATGTTCCTGACTTCTGCCTTGTGGACAGGTGTTAGAGTTACTTGCCTTGGTTCCTGAGCATCCCCTTGCAACCATAGCATTTCTAACTGGTTCAGTAGATTTCCTGGTCAATGCTGACCCCAAGAAATTTGATGTAGGGTAACTCAGTGATGATGCCATTGAATATCAGGGATAGGTGGATAGCAGTTCTCTTATTGGAAGTGGTCATTGTCTGACCCTGTCATAGCATGAAAGTTAGTTGCCATTTACCAGTTTGTTGTCTTGGTTTTGCTATGTGCAGGTGTGCACTAGTTCATTTGCTGAAGATTGGAGTTGAACTGAATGTGTAAACTTGGTGGACATTCCCATCAGTCAGAAAAGCAAGAGGTTACTGAAGATAGTTGGGTTTTGGAATCTTCTGTGAGGAATGTCTGCCATGATATCCTGGGACTCCCCTCCGACAATCACAACCACTTTCCTTTTTGGGAGGTCTGATTCCAACTATTGGAGTGTTTTGATATCCATAGTCCAGTTTTACAAGGCCTCTAGATGTCACGCTCATTCAGGTACAACCTTGATGTTGGGTTAATCACTCTCGCTTTGGGAATTCAGCTCTTTGGTCTCTCTTTGTACCAATGCCATGAAGAAGTCTAGAACTGACTGGTCCTCGTGAAATCTGCTTGCCAGCACTCTGGGTTATTTAGTGCCAATTGATGCCATCTTCCATCACTTTGCTTTGATTGTGAGGGAGAAAACTGGATGGTATTACCAAACTGGATTGTCCTTTTTTTGTGTGTGAACATGAGATACCTGGCTAATTTTCCATGTTGGTCGATGCAATGTTACTGTACTGGAGCAGCTTATAGATGCAGTTAGTTCTGGAGCACTGATCTTCAGTACTATAGCCAGGGTACTGGCTGGTGCCATAACCTTTGCTATATCCACTACTTTCAGCTATTTCTTGATATTGCCTGGTGAATCAGATGGGTGGAATANNNTCTTCTATGATGGTGGTTATCTTGGATGTAAGTGTGTTTGACAACAGTTAATGTTCAAAGGTATACAACTATAATCCATAGAGATTAGATGATGATGCAATTGCCTGCAGGGTGAGTAAATTCAAGAGGGGATTGTTCTACTCGAGTTCCTTTACGTTAGTACACATTGATGCATTGCTACACTTAGCATTTCATAAAATCATACTGTCTGCCCTCAAGGATTTCAAAATGCAAGTTTATGATTAGGTATCCAGTTTGATGAAAGGAAGTGGGTTGGTAGCACAGCATTTTGTTCCTCCTTTGATACTTATTCAATTTTTTGGTGAAGTCTATGATCTTGTAGTTTCCAAAACTCGAAGCTGCAAAAATTTTCAGACTGTTGGATTTAATTAATAAGAATGCTCTTTTGAAAGTGCATTCTGACATTTGTCAGAACTGAGGGATAATTTGGGTAAATACAGAACTTGCATCTAGTTCTCTTGAATTGAAGGATGACTCTACTTAAAATTCATTCTGTCTGCTTTGTTTTCTTGTGCTCTAAAATGAGCGATATTTGAAATAAGAAACAGGAGTAGGAGTAGGCCATTCAGCCCATTGTGTCATTGGTAAAATTATGTCATGGTTGACGTTTTGCCTCAGTGCTACTTTTCTGCACTAAGCCCATATCTCAATTTAATTAATATCTTAAAAAAATTGGTATTGAATATACTGTCAAACTCTAATCTGCTATCCAACTATTTTGAAATCCAGATGGTTCAACATCTGACTCATCTGTTCATGTTTCCCGTGCTCCCTTGAAAGGCACTGGGGCCCCAGTTCCTGCACTCGCTTCCCACTTACCTCATGCACTGGAAAATTTCTTATAATGTGGTGTAACATCTAAAAGTGAATTAAAAGTGTACTGGAGTATTGATATGGAATGACATCCAATAGTCTAGAAAATCTGCAAGTATGACACCAGAAGACCTGAGTGTGCCTATTATTGGAATTTTACTGTACTCGCTGACTGAACCTGCTCAGCTCTCTTGGAGGTGTACTCCAAACAGTGGTGAAATTTCTTGTGTACTAAATGGCTAATCCCTTGCTTTGAAGCTCTGACCTGTGTTTTCTAGACACTCCAGTCTAGGGAAACATGAACTTTGCACCTACCCATGTCGAGTCCTGTAAGAATTTTGTACAGTTAAATGAGATCATATCTCATTCTTCTGAACTCAAATATGGGCCCAATTTGCTTGATCTCTTATGCAATCCCCTGGAATCTATCTGGTTAACCTTTTACTGCACTCCCTCTATCTCAGATACATCCTCCTTTATGCGGGAATCATGCCCATCTTCAGAAAACGAATCAAGTCAGCAGTGCTAACTACAGAAAGGTCTCCCTGCTGTTTGCCGCAGGGAGAGTCACCATGTCCCAGTAGCCAAAGAGCTGCTCCCTGAATCTGATTTGGATTTCATCGGAGTGGAGGCACAGTGGGCGTGATCTTCACTGGACAACAGCTCTAAGAAAAATGTAGGGAGCAACACAGTCACTAGTGATGGCATTTTTTTTTATGTCTTCATTCAAAAGAGGTTGTGTAACACCTTCTTGAAATTCAGCTGCCCATGGAAATTCATCTCCACCTATTGTTCCCTGATGGCATGCAAGCCATGATATTAACCAGTAGGTCCTCAGCCATTGCTTCTCAAAGGTGCCAAACAAAGCTGCAATCTAGCTGTGTTGAGCAGACTGCATTGTTTGTACACCCAACACCATACTTCCAAAACACACCCTTTATTCTGATATCTGTCATGGGATGAGATCATCAAGTGCACAGAGGAAAAGATTGTTGGGTGTGCTCAAAGCCACCCTGAAGAAATGCTACACCCATACTGACTCTTGGGAATCTCTGGCCCAAGCCCAATCTGTGGTGAAGGAGCATTTCGAATAGTATTGAGAACCTTGAGGCCATGCATTGGGATCACACAGGCCCTACTTAAGCAGTGAAAGGAGCAGACCACCTCACAGACTATCCATGTGCCCACCCCATTGGCTGTCACCTGCCCATTTGTGGAAGTCTGGTTTCAGCATTGGCCTTATTAGCCACTTCTGAACCACAAAACTAGAGGGGAAGATGTAATTTACAATACTGAGGAACTGCCTAAGAAGGAAATATAATCACAACAGCAATTTTTACTCCTGAACTAAAATCCTCCTCCTTTCAAGGCAAACATATCACTTGCCTTTAATTGCATTGGTTCACCTTAACTGCCTTTACTTCTATCAAAGTGATGACCTCACATTTTTCCACATTATATTCCATCTGCCTTTTCCTGAACATATGTTTTGTAGCCTCTCTGCATTTTCTTCAACTTGCACTGCCACCTAGCTTGGTACCATTAGCAAACTTAGATATTTTGTGCTTGTTCCCTTCATCTAAATTATTCTTACAGGCTGTGAAAAGTTGAGCCATCGTTTCTTGCGGCCGCTCACTAGTCACAGCCTCCCGACCCAAAAATGCTCATTCCTACTACTTTCTGTCCCTTAACTAATCCTCAATCCACATTAGTATATTCTCACAATGTTGTTTCATTTGTGGGCCATCCATTGAAGACCTTCTGAAAGTCCAAATGTATTTAGCTTTCATTTACTATCCACGTACTCATGAAGTCAGCCCCAGGCTCTGTCATGATTTATTTTAAATATAATCTATATTCATATACAGATTGAGGTAAGAATCATGTACAAGTACTGTGATTGGTTTCCAGACCACTTGTGTCAAGTGGCTATGTGCTGTTTAATAGAGAGGGGTCTTTATTTACATAGCTGTATCTTGCAGTTTCAAAATTCATGCTGGAAATATTTTAATATAGTTATTGATGTGCATTAATGCTGTTGGGGAAAATTACAGGGCAGTTGTTTTTTTTTGGGGGGGTATATTGGGTACAAGGGAGGGAGCCTTCATATCACTAGGCTCTCTGCAGGAAGTTGGTGTCCCTACCCCTCACGGATTACAAAGACTCTGTATATACACCATGTATCTGTTCTGCTAGTAGCAAACCTCAAAAGAACTAAGTAACTGTATCTGTTGGACATAACCAAAAGGGATTTATCAAATCATATTATTCCCTAAGTGGACTGTAGCTATTTCCTTAATGGATTCCAGCATTTTCCCTACTACTGATGTCAGTTTAATTGGTTGAGATTGCCGTTTTTATCTCCCTCTCCCTTCTCAAGTTGCTACTGTCTAATCTGTATGAACTTTTTAGAATTCATGAAATTTTGGAAGATTCCATCCATAGTCACCTCCTTTGACACACTGGGATGCAGTTCCTGATGATTTATTGCCTTTTCAGTCCCACTAATTCATCCAGTACTAATTATTTTTATTTATGGAGCAATACAAAATGCTGGAGGAACTCAGTGGGTCGGGCAGAATCGATGGAGGGAAATGAAAAGTCAACATTTTGGGTCAAGACCCTTCATCAGGGCTGGGATTTCAATCATTGTCCATTTTCCTGTATAGCTGCTGCCTGACCTGCTGAGTTCCTCCCAGCATTTTGTGTGTTGCTCCAGGTTTCCAATATCTGCAATCTCTCAAGTCTTTTATTTTTATCTGTAATTTCTTTGACCACTTCACTCAAGACCTTTTTAATCCATTATTTCTGGAAGGTTTTGTGCTCAATAAGGATACTCAAAATGTCTCATTTCTCTGCCATTCCCTTATTTCCCAAGTCTGGCTCCTTTTGCTCAACTGGAAGCACTATGCTGTGCAAATGGGAAGTGTGTGGTCTTCCATGACAAGATTGAGCAGACAATCAGGAAAAAGTAATTAAGTTGTGCATTTGAAAAATTGTATCATAAACATTAGTTGCGTGGACTGCATTTAATTTTTGCCAACACATGGATGTTTAAACATACAAGAAGATTTTGTAAGACCTGATGTGAAATGTTGGTTGCTCCCTTGTTGTGAAGTGGTGCCATGGGAGTTTTTAGATCTACCAGAGTGTTATAGAGTCATACGACATGGAAACAGGCTCTTCAGCCCAATTGGTCCATGCTGACTAAGATTCCATCTAAGCTAGTCCCATTTGCCTGTATTTGGCCCATATCCTCTAAACCTTTCCTGCCCATGTATCCATGTGGAGCTAGGTAGTGTAACGGGGGAGGGAGAAAGCAGAGTTTAATGTCCTACCTGAAAACAGTAGCTCCCACAGTTACAGCAATCCCTCAGTAATGCATTGGTATTTCAACTTGGGTTTTTGGGCACAAGTGTCTGAGATTTGAACCCTCCAACTTAGTTGGGCAAGAGTGCTACCCACTAAGCCTCAGCTGACACGTATTAAGTATTTTTGACAACATTTGCTGCCTTCTGTCAAGTGCTGATTTTCTAAGCTCTAGTTAACTCTAGTTGTGTTTGCATTGAATCTGTAAATATTTAATCCAAACTAGCAGTCAATGTTTTGGAGGGGGCAGGGTATACTAGCTACATGTTAAATGATACTAAATGTGAAGAGTATACTGAGCAATTATTATTTAACAGAAGTTAGAATCAGTTTGAAAGATTGCATGAGGGGCTGGCTTTGTGCATTGTCATCTGTGTATATTCCATGCTCCATTTGTGATACTATTAAGTGATACAAATACATCTGGTAAACTGTCACAACATTCTCTACTTCAGCAATGTAAGGGAGCAGAACTAATGTTATCAAAAGTGGTCACTGGCAGGTTAATTTCCACAAAAGAAACTTGAGGCTACTTCTACCAATTTGATCAGTATTTGATTAATAAACAATCATTGTTAAAGCAAGACATTTTATTTGTTTTTAAGGGGATATTAATGAAACTGCTTTAAGAACCAGTCTCTTGTTAATCTAATTTAAAATGTTACATCCTGCTGAAATCCAGGTCCTGATCATGCGCTCTTAAGCACTGGCATTTGGCAGTACGACTATTTCTTCGCCCTGTCCCTGCAGCAACTTTGGTAGATCTTGTATGAAAAGAGAGCCCGTAGGTGTAATGTGCAAAGATCGAGTCTCCATGAATTCAAGTTTCTGAAGGCTGCAATCTCCTTTGTAGCCAACTCTCATTGTCTTTCTTTACAAGTGAATCAGGCTCATGGAGAGAATAAATGAATAATAGCTGACCTGCCCTTTCTTTGTTCAGTGGGCGGGATCTGAAACTACACAGTGGTTTAAATTGTACAAAGGTTTGTCAAGGGGAGCAGTTTGAAATGTTACCTACCAATTATCTTCAACAGAATCAGTGGGTGTTTCCCTCTGGAGTCTTGGAGGTGATTGAAGTTGAGAAAGGCAGATTTGGGTTTTGATCAAGCCTAAAGGAGAGCAGTATTTTGCGTAAGGTACAGGAAATTACTATGTTCCACTTTCTAAAATAAATTGCACTGTACTAAGTAGCATCTGGTTACATTGGTGATGAAATTGGAGTGATGCATAAACACAATATTGATCTTTCACCATTGCCTTGAAATTAAATGGGACCAGTCACAAACATGCTGGCTTCTAGAGCAAGACAGAAGTTGGGTATTCTGAGAGAATTTTTCTTCAGATCTGTTCCACAGTCTACAGAGTACAAGTCAGTAATGTGCAGGCATATGGAGAGTATGTCAACACAAGTGCTCAGAATAATATAGTGCAGAGCAGGATGTTTGATTAGCACCAATCCACTTCACGAGTTCATTGCCTCTGGCTTGTGCATTCATTCTCTCCACTTCAGGCATTGTGGCTGCAGGGTGCATTATCTCCAATCTGCATCATCTACAAAATGCACTGTGACAACTTGCCTTTATTCCTGAAACCTATAAATTCTGCAGCTGGGAAAAAAAGAACAAGAAGAATGAGTGTATTGCGGATGACACTAAGGTCAGCGGTGTTGTGGATAGTGTGGAGGGCTGTTGGAACTTACAGAGGGATATTGATAGGATGCAGAGTTGGGCAGAAAAGTGGCAGATGGAGTTTAATCCAGAGAAATGCGAGGTGGTACTCTTTGGAGGACAGACTCCAGGGCAGAGTACGAGGTAAATGGCAAGATACTTGACAGTGTAGAGGAGCGGAGGGATCTGGGGGTACATATTCACAGTTCAATGAAAGTGGCCACGCAGGTGGATAGGGCAGTTAAGAAGGCCTATGGGAT
>JARFYF010000064.1:9003045-9013429 GCA_030265395.1 Rhina ancylostomus
TTATTCTGGCTTCTGCCTTCTTCCTTTCCAGTCCTGATGAAGGGTCTCAGCCCAAAATGTTGACTGTTTATTTTCCTCCATGGATGCTGCCTGACCTGAGTTCCTTCAGCACTTTTTGTGTATTGCTCCAGATTCCAGCATCTGCAGAATGAAACATTAGGGCAGATTTCCTAATGCTTGTTTAAAGGTTGGCTTTGTTAGGTCACTTGTAGACCAAATGACAATGGAAAAACAGTGAGCTTTGAGTGATGACTGAACAGGTTTATCCTGTACTTGTAATATGGATTATCGTTAGAATAGCCAAGATATTCAAATATATGGCATATCAGGCTGCCAAGTATAGCACCTGAATGGTTGAGACAGTAGGTTACAGAAGCATGATTGTTTCAGCGGAGGCAGAGTTGAGGATATTTCAGTGATCAGAAGACGCACTTATGACAGAGAATGAGATTGAAAGCTTAAACTCAGGAGCAGCAAGGTTGCCAATAGTTCGACTTGAACCACTGGGCAAAAAATTGAAAGTGGTCAAGGGTGGGAGTTAATCATGGGAACTAAATGACTTTGTGAAAAGAAAATTGTATTTGACTAATCTGAAAGATGGATAAGGAGGACTCAATGCGAAATGAGAAGATACAGTTGGGCCATGACTGGTCAAATGTCATTGCAGGCGATAGAGGAGTTAAAAGACGTGATGAGGTACAACTATGCTGTCAATGGACATGCGGAGCCTGGTGTAGTTGTGTATTACCCCAAATGCCCCACTATAGTTTAGAAGTAGGAGATTGGTGATAGACTCTTGAAAGACTGCTTCTCCAAATCTTCTAATAGATTAAGCAAAAGATCAGTGGAATTTTTCTAAAATCAATTTAGCATGATGCAGAAGTGGTTTACCCATAACAACACTAAGTAGCTCAACCTGCCAAAATTGAGGTGGTGAGATAGTGTGCAATTAATATGCAATTGCAATGCCACCATTTAAGAAAGAGGGAAAGAGAAAATGGGAGACTGTTTCAGACTACTCGAGAAATCTGTGTTTTGAATGGATTCATGTGACTGAACCACTACAGACCTCTTCCATAGAGAATTCCACAGATTCACTGCCTTCAAGTTGTTCACAATTTCTTATTTCAGTTCTAAGCAGTGTATTCCACAATGAGATTATGAACCCTCACTCTAGATTCTTCACCAGTGGAATGCCCTCCCAGTCTGTCAAGCCCAATGAGGTTTGGAAGTTCCAATGAGAGTCTCGTTCTTAATTGTACAGAATAAGGGCTAGTCTCCTTGATCTTTCCTGCTTTCCCTGGAACCAGTCTTGTGAACATTCTCTGCACATCCCTCTATGATATCCTTTCTTAGTTAGACACTGAGACTAAAATGGAACACACTGCTCCAGTTGCGATTTCACTAGAGCTCCACACAATTGCTGTACGACTTCCTTATTCCTACATCCAACTCTTCTCATAAAGGTTAACATATTATTTACTTTCCGAGTTGCATTAGCTTTCCATGATTTGTGTATGAGAGCTCCTAGGACACTAGGGGCAGAAAAAAACACTTCCCGTTCTCCCACCATTTTTTAAAAAAGAAATGAACTGTCTTTTGAGATTTGACATTTTATTTCATCAGCCACATCCTCACCCGTTCACTCAACTTGCGTATATGCTGTTTGAACCGTTTTTATTTCCTCCATAATCTCAATCCTACCTAGTTCAGTAACAGCAACAGACGTGGAAATTGTGGTCTTGTTCCCCTCAGTGGAATCACAAATATAGATTGTGATAAGTTGGAGCCCATGCAACAATCCCTGCAGTACCGCACTAGTCTGCCAGACTGATAAGGATCTGTTTACTCCAACACAGCTTTCTGTCTAACCAATTCTCAATGTCAGTATATGATCCCCAATTGCACATGCAGTAACCTTTTTGACCAACCTCCTGCATGGAACAATATAGAAAGCCTTCTGAAAATTTCATCCACCACATCTACTGGCTCCTGCTGATCTATCCTCCAGATTAGTTAAATATGATTTTTACTTGGTAAATCCTTGCTAACTCGACTTGATCCCATCATTCCTTTCAAGGTATTCTGTTATTTACATCCTTCATTAGAGGTTCCGGTAGTTTTCTTACTACTGATGACCAAACATGTTCTATAGATGTGTAGGAATGATGGACACAAGTTTTTAAAGGAACCAGGAACAGGTTAGATTTGAAGGGCAGCACCTGAGGAATGAGCCATTTGGGTTAACAAATCTGAGGGCTTGAAAGATGCATTGGATAATCGGAGTTTTCTGGGGCCAAGCAGCAATGACTGACTACTCGCACCATGATTATCTTGGAGCAGCTGTGCAACAAACTAGAAGGAAAAATGAGACACAGGCAAGTTCTTGACAGTCCCTATCGAGCCGGCAAAGTTGGAACACAAAGTGGAACTCGGCGGGTCAAGCAGCATCTGTGGGCGCAAAATGTGTACGTCAATGTTTCTGGTTGGGACACATCGACATGTACCTTGTGCCTCCACAGATGCTGCTTGGCCAGCTGAGTTCTCCCAGCATTGTTTTTTTTTATTCTGGATTCAAGCATCTGCAGTCTCTTTCTTCCACTGGCAAGATTTGGAAGCACTTTGGAGCAAGAGGGTTGCAGAATGGATCCCCAGGAAACTAGAGAGAGGAGACTGTGGATGCTGGAACCTGGAGCAACAAACAAAATGCTGGAAGAACTCAATGGGTTGAGCAGCATTTGTGGAAGGAAAGGAATTGTCAACATTTTGGGTCAAAACACTGCATCAGTCCTGAAACTTAAATAATTCCTTTCCTCGCACAGATGCTGCTTGACCCACTGAGTTCTTCCAGCGGATTGCTTGTTGCCCTAGGAAAAGTAGATTTCTAACTCTGGTTGCATGAAAGAAGACAGTTTGGCATTAGAATGCCTTCAGCCATTTTTTTTCCTGACTCTCAGGCTTGTAATTTGACTTATTAAGGAACTCCAAGTAAATCTCGGATTTGGCTGAAGAGTATTTTTGTAGTGTGTGGAGCATGTGATGGCTGGAATTCTGTGGGTTAACTCTCCAATGATCTTGAATTGTATTAATGATGGACTTTTCAAAAAAGAAATCCAGCTATTCTCAGGAAGTTTCTTATGCAGACACTAGCAAATGTTTGTGTATTTGAGCCATAGTGATGGCTTTCATGGCCTGTAGTGGGCCACTGATTTCCAGTGTCTGTTTCTGTGGAGGAATGGTCTTGCAGTTGTTTATGTCAAAGTCCAGCACTGTGACAACATTCACTGCTGCATGCTTATTCAAGCAGTTTGACATTGAGTGACATTTGGATATGTGAGACACTGGCTCGATAATGGCTGTGGATATTTTTAACATGGTGCTCAAAATAATTAGTAGTAGAAAGTTAGGGCAGGCAGCTGTTCCCCCTACTCCAGGATCTGCTGACAATGTAAATGAAGGTGATATAGCAGATAACACCCTGAGTCGGGAAAATAGTTGTGGAAGGCCCAAGATTAGAGTGGATCGTCTAAGTTAGTGGCATTTTGTGACAGTTCAAACAAAAGTGCATTTTGTAGTTTATTTTGCGAATGGTTATCAATTGCTTGATACTTCGCTGCTGATACACAACTGTGCAGAACAGTTTACAGTTTGATAACGAGCATCAGCTAATCAGTTTGCAGTCAGCAATATTTGAATCTCTAGAACAGCTTCAGCTGATAGGTTACTGTTTTGTTCATCACAACTCTCCAAAGATCCTGAATTGAAATCTTATTTGTGACATACAATTGGGCTTAACTGGGATGATCCTAGTGATTAAGTGGCCTGCTGGTATTAAACAGACTTGATGAAAGGGCCCTGTATGTCTTTTGGATTGCAACAGATCATTTATCTGGCGTTGAGTTTGACTTCTACTGTAGCAGATGGGGCATTTAAATTTAAGAATTAAATAAATTTAGAACTATTTTAATCCAGGTATTTTCCATAACATCCAGGAAGCTATTGGATTGTTATAATCCCATCTGGTTTACTAGTGTCCTTTAAGGGTAGAAAATCTACTGTCCTTGATCTCACGCAAGTGACTCAATATGGTTGACTCTTAACTGCCTCCATTTATGGAATTAGGGACGTATAATAAATGTGAGTATTACCAGTTACGTCAGTGAATGAATTCAAAAGAGCTAGTTTTTCCCCCTTGGCCATTTTATTTGCGTATAGTGCACTGGTTTTCATTCAGGTGCTACTCTGTACTCTGCTTGGAGAGTTATAAGTGAGTGCAATCTTATTCTTGCCCAATATTGCCTTCAGAGTCAGCAAAATCACATCATAGTGGTTGGCTACCAGGTCACTGACTTCACTATTTCACCTGGCCAAAAACAAGAGTGCAGGGCAAATTGTGTCACCCTGGCTCATTAGCATCAGGAATGTAATAGCCCACTTGCTCAAATACCAACTGGTTAAAGTTGCTTACTCAATGGGAAATTTTGTTTTGTAACATCTAGATTTGGTAAAGTGGCATAGTTTATGGAGAGTGACTTATCTGACTTCATGTAAACTGTGCTTGCATCCTCTGGCACCTGTTAGAGCTGTAATTTATCCTGCTTTTTTGCTTTTCATGGTCTCAGGACATCCCAAAGCCTTTTACAACAACTAAATGATTTTTTTTTTCCTTTTAAATGTGAGAATCACAGGAAAGTGTGCTAGTGGCTAAGAATGCAGGCTTCAGAGGGTCCTACTGCTGCAGGATATGTTCTTGCTGCCATTTTTGATCTATCCTTATATAGAGATAAACCAGGCACTTGGATTTTTCACTCTGTAAACTTTCCCATGCAATCACAGGAGACATAGCACTTGTTCTTTTCACCTCTTCTCTTTCCACCATCCAGGGACCTAAACAGTCCTTCCAGAAGAAGTAGTGATATACTTGCATTTCTCATCTAGTTCACTGAATTTGTTCACATCATAGTGCTGTCAACACAGGATCACCAAAGATTGAGTGCTACTATGCGAAGCACTTCCATTGAGTCTGCAGGGTCGACCTACAGCATCCTGTTGTTTGCTACTCTAATTTATTCACTCCTACTCTGACTAGCCTGTCTGTCTGTGGCCTCCTGCACTGTGGTAATGTCAGCCAAATTAAGCTTGAGGATAGCACCTCGCCTTCCGCCTGGGCACACTGCAGCCTTCCAGACTAGATATTCCCATTCTTGCCCAATATTACCTTGACAGTCAGCAAAATCGCATCATTCTACAAATGCGGATAATTTGTTTTCTCAGTCTATAAGAAAGAACTATTTCTGTTCTAAGTCGTGTGTGATATTAGCTCACATTTTCTGTCCATTAGCATAGTCTGAACTTCTGGGCATGCCCTACGGCCCAGCATTTTGCAATTTTGCACGCTGCTCTGTTTGTATTCTCACTCCTATTGCTCCAGTTAGCCCATCGACTGGGGAATATTTCTCCAACTGTTCCCATAGCAGCCCTGGCGTCACCCTATCACTGATAGCAATTCCTTCCCACTTATATGGAATTTGTTTTCTCTGTTTCTCATTTTTCGACCTGAAACGATAATTCTGTACCCTTCCACAGATGTTTCCTGATGTACTGTGATCCCACCATTTTCAGTTTTTATTTCTGAATTCCAGCATTTGTTTTGCTTTCTGTTCTCTATAAATGAGTGACTACTTTGGAATTTAAACAGTACGATTTTAAACAGCACAATTCAAATTGCCTGAACCCAACTGGATCATTTCCTCCTATTTTGGTGTAAAATCAAACCTTTTCAAAATCAAAACTTTTCTTTTATTCTTTTTAAATTGTGTTCAAAATTGGCACCAGCTATCCTCCAATTGTTGTCTTGAATCATTATAATACAAATTAACTAAAAAGTGGCATCTTCAGATAAGAATATCCTGACTATAATGGGATGCCACTTGTCTCCCTGCATTGGGCCATAGACTGACTGTTCTACATTGAGGTGTATAGCAGTTGCATCTCTTCGATGAGAATCTTTCAGATCAGAACACGTCCTAAAAATAAAATCTATTGCCTAGCATTGTATAGGGAAAACGTGTTCTAATGTCATGAGTGCTCAGCTAAGAACAATCATAGCATTTCAGAGGTGGATAATCTGTTGTCACCAGTCAGCAGTGCATGCTGAGCTGCTGGACATTATAAATGTTATGTTTAATTGGGAAACTGCACATTTTCTTTGTATTCTAAAACTAACATAGTGGATTCAGATTTGAATGTCATAATTTAAGTAAACAGTACAGCACATTCTGTTGCCGAAGGTGAACAATTTTGGCAGTGATTCCATGAGTGGAACTGATTTCTCTTTGAAACTTCTTAAGGAAGTGTGCGTAAACACCATATCCCTCATCATTGTAACATCAGGTACATTGACTTTTTGTGTGCTAACTGCAGGCTGATGTAGAACAGTACTTGTCAAAGCTAGGAGCAAGTCAATTAAATACGCTCGAAGTTGTGGATCTGCTTGTAGATTGTCCAGAGCAGAAACGGTGCACTTGGGGACATGAGATTCATGTTATGGTGGTTGTGCCATTAGTGAAGAAAGTACAATTGGGCAAAGGTTAGAAAGTTGATTATTGAGCAGCCCGGTTAGGATGCAAAAGGACAACTCGTGTAAGGTCAAGCATAGAAAAATGTTGTATTTAGTTGTCTATTAAAATAACCTCTTCTGATTTCAAAAAGATGCCTCCTCACACCTTGTAGATAAAATAATCTCTCGGAATTCTGCTCAGTTGTTTCCTGCCTCTGCGACCTGGTTGTAGGGTTTCGTGGGCTCTTGTATTGTTTTGACTGGATTAATAAAATGCAAGTCTATTTGGGTCTTGAGTTAACCAGTATTATGGTTTAGAGAGATTAATTCAATCAACATTTCTCCATTTCTTTTATCTGCCCTGATTTTCTAACTCCTGTGCATTGAGTTGTTGCCAATCTCAGAAACTTGTAATATTAGATTGGCAGTTTTAAAGTATCACTTTTTCCTCCATAAATGATAACAAAGTAAAAGAACTTTCCTTAAATAAATAGTGGTCTCCATCTCGGAGTTATGGCAGGTATATAAAACTTTAAATGTATGAATTAAAAAAAACAAGTATTTCAATTATTTATTCATGTGACCATATCGAAGATAGCATGATTGGTTTTGCAGTGTGCTCTTTAATTGTGACTTATTTTGCCTAGAAAAACGTACAGTTTGAACAGTGAGCCAAAGTAGGAATCTTTTTTTTAAACAAGGCTTTCCTCAAAACCTTTTGTGTTTCAGCATTAGCAGTGTGAAGGACCTCAATGAGAAGCAGTTTAATGGATGGGTTTTTGCCATGTTAAAAAACATGAGCAAGTTGTTATGATTTCTCCATCAGATATTCATAATACTGATGATATAGTGATTATATAGTGATCCACAGAGAGCATTGAACCTCCAGCAAAATGGGGTAATAGGTATTTCTGTACTGTTCTCCTGCCCCAAATGAATGTTCCCTGCACATGCTCCTGGTCCTGGAAACCATCGTGGAAGTGCAGAAGCACCTTCAGAAAGACTGCAGAAGCTGCTGTAGACTGAAAAATCTTCAAGTTGGAGGAAGAAGGTATCCAGCACTCTTAATGAAAAGCTAAGTAGAAAGATCCCACAAAATAAAAGGATGGAATTGAAAATCAACATTTCATGTATTCCAGCTATGATCCTTATTCAACCTTTGGCTCAGAGGTGGCAAGATGGTGAGGCTTCAGCCAGTGAGGGTATTGGAAAGGTAAATTGTGTAGTGAGAGAATTGTCTACATGTCTGAAATTACTGCTTATGGTGGTTAACAATGTAGAGTGGAGAGCTGAGGTTGTGAAAGCTTGTGTCATTAAACAGTAGAAAATACTTTTGAATTACTGTAACATTGAAATGAAAAAGGTGAGATCATGCATGGATTAATAACATTATTATGGTCTCCAGGACCAGCTGCATGCATAGTTAACGTTCATTTGGGGCAGGGGAACAGAACAGAGATATCTCATCTTACCCCATCGAGCTGGAGGTTCAATGCTCTGTGTATGAAGTCACTAATCACTAAGGTGCAGTTGTGAGAAACATCAAGAACACGGAAGGTTCATAAGCTATTCATTATTACTTTCAAAATTGGCTCCTTCTCCCTACTAATATGAGACTATTCAAACTATGATCTATGAAATGTACATATCCCTCAAGACATTCTGCTTTATTTGTTTTGGCTACGTTATAGTTCTGGAAACTCTAGATGGAAATGGCTTTATGTTGGGGAAAGGGCAAAATATGGGAAAAGCTAATTACAAGTGTTAGGTAGGAGCTGAGGAGAGTAGATTAGAAGTGGTTGTTATTATGCAAGGCCACATCTGACTTGCAGGAGTTTAAAGGCCAGATAGTTAGAATTCAAGACCAACATCTTTCTGTGAGGAAGAAAGGTGAGGGTGCCAAGGTTTGGAAACCTTTGACGAGAGATTTGCAAATTTAGTTAAAAAGATGAAGTGTATGTAAAGTTTAGGAAGCTGAAATTGGACAAGACCCTTGAGGAATATGAAGAAAACAGGAAAGAACTTAAACAGGGAATCAGGGACTGAAATGGGTCATGAAGTATCCTTGGTAAGTAGGATTGATTGAAAATCCCAAGGCATTTTGCACATTCATTAAAAACAAAAGGGGAAACTAGGGAGAGGGTTGGACCAGACCAAGTGGGTGAGGTACTAACTGAGTACTTTTCATCAGTATACTAAGGAGAAGGACTTGGAGGATAGTGAGATCAGGAAGGAGTATGCTGATATTCTAGGATATCTAGAAAGAAGTGTTGTCTCTTGAACATTTAAAGTGGATAAGACCCCAGGGCCTGATGGGATTTATCCCAGGTTATTGAGAGAGGCAAGAGGAATTTGCTGGAGCTTTGACAGATCTTTGTATCCTCTGTAGCCACAAGTGAGGTCCCAGAGGACAGGAGGATAGCCAATGTTGTTCCTTTGAGGAGGACAGTAGGGACAAAGCAGGAAGTTATAGGCCAGTGAGCCTTGCATCGGTAGTAGGGAAATTAATGGAGAAGATTCTTGGGGATAGGATCTACTTGCATCTGGAAAGCATGGCTTTGTGTGGGAAAGGTTATTTCTTACAAACGTGCAAGTTTTTTTGAGGAGGAGACAAAGGTGATTGCAGGCAAGGCATAGATGTTGTGTTCATGGACTTCAGTAAAGCATTTGATAAAGTCCCTCATGATAGGCTGATCCAAAAGATTAAGGCACATGGGATCCATGGTGACTTCATGGATTCAAAATTGGGCTTGTCCATAGAAGACGGTAGCAGTGGAGAGGTGTTATTCTGACTAGAGGTCTGTGACCAGTGCTGTTCTGCAGGGATCAGTGCTGGGACCTTTATGTATAAATGATTTGGTCAAAAATGTAGGTGGGTTGACTAGTAAGTCTGCAGATGACAAAAAACTGGCAGAGTTGTGGGCAGTGAGAAAGGTTGTCAAAAAATACATAAAAATGTGGGCAGAGAAATGGCAGATGGAGTTTAATCTGGACAAGTGAAGTGTTGCAATTTGGGAGGTAAAATGTACACAGTAAATGGCAGGACCCTTGGGAGTATTCATGTACAGAGGGATCTTGGGGTGCAAGTCCCCATAGCTCCCTGAAAGTAATGACGCAAGTAGATAGCCATGCTGAAGAAAGTGTATGGCAAACTTGCTTCATCAGTTGGGGCATTGAGTTTAAAAGTTGGCAGGTCATCTTGCAATTAGGCCTACATTTGGAGTTATAGTTTACATTTCCTGTCACTGCATTACAGGAAGGATGTGGAGGCTTTGGAGAGGGTACAAAAGAGGTTCAGCAGGATATTCCCTGGATTGGAGAGTATTAGTATAAGGAGGCGTTGGACAAACTTGGATTGTATTCTCTGGGGAACTGAAGGTTGAAGGACAACCCGACAAAGTGTGTAAGAATTGAGAGGCATAGAAAAAGTAGATAGTTGGAGTGTTTTCTTTCTAACGTAGATAGTTCTAGTGTTTAAAAACTAGAGTAAGTAGCTTTAAGGTGTTGGTGGGGGGGGGAAGAGTGAAGTTTTAAAGCAGATTTAAGGCAATTATTTTTACATAAGGTGATAGGTGGCTGGAGTGCACTGTCAGGGAAGATGGTGGAAGCAGATACAATAGCAAAGTTTGAGTCATTTAGACAGGTAGATAAACAAGTAGGGAATGGAGGAAGAAAGTGCAGGCAGATGTGCAGTTTAAATTGACATCATGGTCTGCACAGTCATCATGTGCTGAAGGTTCTGTTCCTGTGCTGTACTGTTTTGTTTCCACATTCTGACCCTGCCCCCACTTCTCTTCCACATACTCTGCCCAATCATTTACTGGT
>JARFYF010000064.1:9043045-9056187 GCA_030265395.1 Rhina ancylostomus
TTTCCCCCCCCCCCCCCCCCACATATTATGATCTGATTAAAAGGGCAACAAAAGCAGATTCAACAGTGACTTTCTAAAGGAAATTAAACAAATACCTGAGGAATTTGCAGGCTCAGGAAATGGGATGATGAACTGAATGAACTCTACTTGTATTTTATAATAAAATACGAAATGTGCAGCGGAAATCTAGCTGATTGTATTTTAAAGTGAAGGGGAATTAATGTTTTCTCTTTCAGCCCATACATGATGCCATTCAGCCTTTCAAATCTGCTCCAAACTTTATTAGATCATGACTCATCTCTATCTTAATTTAATTAATCTGCCTTGATGCTATAATCCTTGAATCCCATACCCAACAATCTATCCTCAATCTTGAAAATTTTCATTAAATCATCCTCTAATCTTCCACATAATTCCACATACAAACCTAATATTGATATCTATTCATCACAGTTTAACCCTTTTTAGCCTCAGAATTCGGGTACATCTGTCTGTGCAGTTTGCCCTGCGTCTTCAAGGCCTGTGTTTACTTTGAAGTAGAATGCTTAGACCAGAACACATTTCAGGTCTAACCAGAGCTTTATCCAGCTAACACAAGTTCTAGTCCTTTTGAGACGACAACCAGTATTTCATTTGGATTTAAAATAATTTTTAATCCTTCTATAAGCCTTAACTTTATCTACGTGGTGCCCCTCTGTTCCTCCGTAGTATCCAAATGTTCAGCATTTTGCATAATATTCTGCTATGTCTTGGTTTTTAGTAGGTGGCCACATTTCTCAACAGAACTTCATCTGTCAGTTTGATCATGAGCAATCTATCAATGTTCCTTTGGCAAATGGAGTTTAAGCATGTCACTGGAACATTGTATTGTGTGATAAAGCTACAACCTAGCACTTTAATTCTCCCTGACCACAGCTTTGCTGAGGTCGGTTACTCTGGGCAACTGTTCCAGCTGTTGGAGCCTGTCCTTGTGTGGACATTTTCTCCAGATTTTTGTCATCTCAACCACATGAGATTAGCTTCATTTGCATCCATCACCCTTTAAAATGTGCTTGAGCTGGCTACGTTTTCAGGGAGCGGTGAAACTTCTCGTGCAGTTGCTGGTGGGGAGTTCTTTTGGGGTTGCTGGGATTTTGGAGAAATGCATTAATCCCAGAAGTTGGGAATTGGGAGCCAGGGCTTCGGCCAGCTAAGAAACACAATATCCGTACTGGTGTACAAGTTTAGTGTGGAGCATTATTGACTTCTGAATGAAATGGTGGGCAGAAAAGGTGATCAAAGAACTCCACCTTTTCCCACCTTGCCTGTTTTTTTTAAAGCAAGTGGTAATATCACACGCTCGTGCTCTGCACTCGGGTTTCCTGGCACACATTGCCTTCTGTCTGATGTGCATTAACCCCTGATTCTCAGGTGACTGAGGAGTTGAAGCTAAATTGTTCTCTGAGCTTCTCAGTAGTCTAGTGTGCCTTCCACTCTGGCATTTACCGTGTTTACTACTTGTTTCAGTGCAAATGGCATGTGGGGGCAAACCAACATGGACACAGTATGGAAGCTAGTTGATTGCACACATGTTTAAACCCGTTCTAACTGAGGATTAGGAGCGGCAGTAGAACGTCTGGTTCTTCACGCACTTCTGTTCATCGTGATCATAGCTGATCTATTAGCTAGGCTCCATTTTCCTACACTCTCTCTCCATTGATAATTTTTTTTAATATCCAGAAGTCAATTGATCAATCTGAGTGCTGTGTATAGTTTTGGTCCCCATATTTAAGGAAGGATGTACTTCTATTGGAGACAGGTTCAGTTGGTTGATTCCTAGAAAAAGAGGACGATGTTTGAAGGGGATTGGAGCTAGCTGCCCCTATCCAATGAATTTAGAATGACAAGTTATTTTACTGCTGTCAGATTCTGAGGGGGTTTGACAAGTTGGATGCTGAAAAGATGTTTCCCCTAGTGGGGGGGGGGGGAGTGGTATCAGGAACTAAAGTACATAATTTCAGAATAAAGGATGATCCGTTTAAATATTTCTTCTTTTAGGGTAGCGACTCCTTAGAATTCTCTACCCCAGAGCTGTTCAGTGGAGTCATTAAATATATACAAGGTAGAGAAACTTTTCAACAGGGGAGTGGAGGAATATGAGGAGAGAGCAGGAAAATGCTATTGAGGCTAATTTTGGATCAGCCTTAATCTTATTGGGTGACAAAAGGCTTGAGGAACCAATTATCTTCCTTTTGCTATTGGTTCTTGTTTTTACCAAGGCCCAATATGATTGCAGGACATCTTTTATTGTGTTCCCTTTCTTTATGAACTTGTGCATCTATTTTGTTTGAATCTTAGTTCAAAGTAGTGATTTGTATTATATTTTGGCTCTGAAATAAATTTGCGTACATTTAAAAAAAAAATTAGTGAACTGGACTGCAAAAGCCAAGCAATAGATTAGCTTTATTTGCTTTAGAGATGAACCTTTCTGGCCTTCCTTCTCACCAGCTCCTTTTTTTCCTGTGAAGACCAGGCTTTTGTCTGTGGCTTTGAAGGTAGTTGTATTTTCACACCAGTCCAGAATTAAACATTAGTATTCACTTCCAGTCTACTGGGGAAATACTGTCACATGTAGTCCTGTGCTTATTTATTATCCCTGTGTGTGGAATCTGCAGTGAGGTTCAGACTACCAGCAAGGTCAGGTGAATTTTGAGCCCATTGCCACTTTCACTCATTATCCAGATCTCTATAGTCTCTTTTGTTAACTTGCTGTGTCGTGGATGGTGCAAATTGCAGAAGTTACTTTTGGGATTCAAATGATATCAAAGTGATGAAGTGAATGAGTAGGTGGATCCTGTAATGCAGATTAGCCTGATCTAATGCATAATTAAAATCCAAAGCTATATTTTCTAATGCTATATTTTTGTCCTTTCTGCAGTCTCCTACTAAAGCTGTGTATAATGCCAGACACTGGAATCAGCCTGAAGCAGAGGAGCTCCCTTCAACACTGTCACAATCTCACAATGTCGCAGGGAGTGCCGCAAGTAAGCAGCCACTGGCGCAGTCTCAGACAACACCGGTGAGTAGTCTTCACTGCCAGAATCCATTATTGGCACGTGAGAAATGAAAACCTGCTTGTGTATCAAGTGGATTTCTTAATAAACACAGCTGCCCTCTACAGATGGTGCTGGAGAACATTTAAAAGCTCGACCTTGGTGTTGGCCTCTTCATGTAAGAATTGCACGTCTTTTACTCAGTGTCTTGCTCCTGCCTTCACAGTTCATGTGTAACTCCTAAAAAGCTATCTGTCAATCCTCCAGATGTTCCTTTTGGCGGCTCCTTGTGGTTTTCTCCATTTCGTCTGCACCGCAGCCTTCTGATACACTCCTTCCTAAAGAGAAGACCATATTTTGCCTAATCCTCTCCAGTTACTGAGCAAAATCTGCTTTCTTCAGTGTCACTGAACTCCACCTAGTTTGTATATGTGGAACTTTCAATGCAAAATAAAATGCTGTTAAACCCAAACAATCCATGACATTTAATTTCTTCCCAGGCATCATAGCCATCTACCCATATCCTTTTCCCCATTTCTTCAGTTCACCTCTCCAACTTATTTTTGAATGTTGGCATAGTTTCAGCCTCGTCTTCTACCCTAGGAAGCAACTTCTTCAACTCTAAAATAAACTTATTGTGCTCTCTTATCCTCTCATCTCTAGCCTCTGATTGTGTTTTGACATTTGGTCACCAGGAACCATCTATTTTTAACTACCCATTACTGCATTCTCTATTCACGTTATCCACTAAACCTGATTCTGGATTGTTGACCGGTCTCTCAGATGTTTGCCCGAATGGAATCTGGTTTGATAGTATTTAAGTTTAAAACTCGCATCATCTACATCTAGCAGGGCTGAAATTACTGTCCTTTCCTGCATTCACTTTTTGACCAAGTTTGTACAACATTTTTAATTCTTTCCTCTTGGCATTGAATTGCAATCTTTGCTAGGTTTCTGAATTAAAATACAATACTGAAAATACTCAGCAGGTTCAAGCAGTAATTTTGCAAAACAAAACTGTTATAATGAGCTTTCAGCAGATAAAAGGTTATCAATTTGAAATGTCACCCCCTCTGCTTCTGTCAACTGATTATTTGCAGAATTTCCTTTTTTTTCAGTTTACCATCTGCAGTATTTTGCCTTCTCCATTCCAATATTAAGAGTTCGTACTCTTGCACTATTACCTCCTCACTCCATGTCCCAGCTCATACTCTTACAAATTGTTCTATACCTTTTGTAAATGTGGACCTGTTTCAGATGATTAGTCAGTCCCAACTGCAGAGTGACCTACTTACAGCTGAGTTATGGTTTGCTGCCATCTGACTCACAGTTACACAACCTAACACTGAGCTTGAATTTCAGTTTGACTGTCTGTCTGTGCTGTCTTATCAGTTTCAATTCAGGCAGATATTTATTGTGATACTTCTTGAAAAAGTTAATTCTTTTAGCTTGCACCTTGTTTTAATTTGCCAGATGAGGGTATGCTGTCAGCATTTATTACTCGTACTTAATTGCAAGGAAGTGGTAAACTGCTGCCTTGAACTACAGTCTGGCGAAGGTACCCCTTCGATATTGTTGCATAGAGAGTCCAGCTGATATGTTCCACATTGTCCATCCGTTGAGTAGACTAGGCCACGCATTACAGCGCCAGTGACCTGGGTTCCATTCCAGCCACTGTAAGGAGTTTGTACGTTCTCCCCATGGCTGTGTGAGTTTCCTCCGGGTGCTCTGGTTTCCTCCCACATTCCAAAGGCATACAGGTTAGGAAATTGTGGGTGTGCTATGTCGGCACTGGAAGCGTGGCGACACTTGTGGGCTGCCCCCAGAACACCCTGCGTAAAAGGTGCATTTCACTGTGTTTCAATGTACATGTGACAAAAAAAAAGATATAGGCCTCTTTTTTAAGTATCTGGGTATCACTGGCAAGGCCAGCATTTATTGTCCATCCCTAATTGCTATTGATTGAGAACATAACAGTAAGCCACCTGCAGTTGAATAGATTGCTGAGCCATTTCAGAGGGCATTTAAGAGTCAACCAGATTGGTGTGTCTGGAGTCAGGCAGGATAAGGATGGCAGATTTCCTCCTGCTGAAGGATACTAGCAAATCAGATGTTTTTTTAGGCCAATCCTTAGTTTGATGATCATTGCTAAGGCTAATTGTTAATCCAAATAATTAACTGAATTTAAACTGTTAGTCTAGGCATCTGGATTATGAATTCAATGACTTAAATCATCAGATCTGTCTCTTTTTAGAATGAATGACAAGTGATCTCATCGAAACTTAAAAAGGCCCCACGGGACTCAACAGGTTGGATGCAGGGAAGATGTTTCCTCTGTCTGAGAGTCTCTAACTAGGGTTTAGTCTTGGCATAAGGGATAGGCTATTTAGGACTGGGATGAAGAGAAATTTCTTCACTGAGAATGGCAAACCTATGGACTTATAAACCTATGGACTTGTCTACCTCCGAGGGCTGAAAAGGCTGTTACAACATAGCTGACCTTCACCTTGCTACCCCTTCCCTGCATTAACCCAGTTTCTCTTCCTTTACTATCCTCTTGAATTGCAAGTTATGGTGCCAGTTTGCTGCTGCTTCTATCCTGAATCATTGTGTACTGCTTTGTGAGCAGCTAGCTAGGTATTGTTACGACATTAAAAGAAAATCATGACATCAAATTAGCTAGTAAATGTATTTTTAAAAAAAAGACTTCAAGATGCAATCTTCTCATCTTGGATTTTCACAAGGCAGGTATCTCAAAGCCCACCACAATCCTTATCAGCAAATGCCATTTTAGTGTAATTGTGGCTCGTGGTATACCAAGTTTAAAAGAGACCTGAGAGGTAACTTTTCCCAGAGGGTAGTGGGAACCTGGAATGAGCTGCCAGAGGGAGTGGTCAAGGCAAGTACAATTTGAACATTTAAGAGGTATTTCAATAGGTACATGGAGGGTAGGGGCTTGGAGGGTTGTGGGCTGAATGCGGGCAACTGGGAGGATGCTGTGGTCAGCATGGACCACTTGAGCTGAAGGATCTGGTTCCGTGCTGCATTACTTCATGACTAAACTCACTACTAGATTGCAGGCTTATTAAAGGTACGTAGCCATTACTTCATTTGAGACCATGTTTCTCAAAGTAGAATACATTGTTATAAATTTATATGTATAATAGTGTTCCAGGATTTTATTTACTTTTCAATTACTAACCAAGTAGGATGATGGCCACAACCTGGGCTTGATGCTCAGCATTTTATGCAGACCAACAGTAATTCAATAAAGTGTTTTCAAATCTAAATATGTCATTTCTATTCATAATTGGGTTCCTTTATGCCATACATGATTTTGCTGCATTCTGATTAAGGCTTGTGTATGGGGCAGAGGTAATAGTGGGCAGTATATTGCAGAGCAGATATTACTGCTGCCCTGCAACTCCAGTGACCAGAGTTCAACCTGGAGCTTGCAGGTTGCAGATATACAGGTGCCTGCAGAAAGAGGCTGCCTTGGGTCCCAGTGATCAACAACAAAAAAAGAGGGCTCCCTTAATCACAAAGGCATGCGGGCTGGTTCGGTCATTTGGCAACTCTAAACTACCCCTAGTGTAGGAGAATGGGAAAAGGAGTGAAAAGAATTGGCAGTTATAAGAGAGGGAATCGATTATAGGGAAATAAACGGGAGAATGTGATTACTCTAGGAGTTGGCGATGACGGGGCAGGCTACTCATGTCATAATGAAGTATGAAATATCATGAAAACTAGCGTTAGAATAAGAGAATATTGATGTAAAGAGATTTGTTGTGCTCTATTTTTAACTGCATCTTCCCCTTTCTGACGTGCTATTGGTTTTCAGTTTTATCTTGTGTATGATTTAGATATTTACCATATCATTCCCACTACTTACAACAGTTGATGAGACCAGTTGCATAACTCTTGGGTAATGTGCAGTGGTTGAAGCTTTCTGTTTGCAGCCATTTTGTCAGCAGCTTTGTCCTTGAACTGATTTATCTTTTTGCTCTTAGGTCATAGCCACCACAAAGGAAGCTGCTCAGAAGGATGAAGGTGTCTTCAAAGCCCCTCCTCCTCCTCCCCGTGTGATCAAAACTGTAACCATACCAACCCAGCCATACCAAGACATTGTGACTGCACTGAAATGTAGGAAGGAGGATAAAGAGGTATTGGGCTCATCTCTCAGATCAACTTGGCTGATAAAATCATACTTGGAGGTTGGAGGGAATTTCCGGAAAGCTCGTAGCCATTGAACGTTTGTGCAAACTGCTCTTAGCAGTATTGAAGTACTGAAGGTGTTGCCGTTGTTCATAAGTTGTAGGATCTCTGTGCAGTTTACATTTTTCACCACTGCATGAACAGTATTATCCCAAACATGTTGAATTCCTTGCTTTTTCTGTCCTCCTTATTGAAGCTGTAACTGACAATAACCTGATGTGAAAAGAAATGTACAGTTCCTCCAAAAGCAAAAAAAAACAGTGGTACATCAGTGCTGTTGCCTCACAGCTCCAGCAACTCTGATTTGATCCTGACCTCTGGTGTTATCTGTGTGGAGTTTGCACGTTCTATCCATGACTGTGTGGGCTTCTGTTGGGTGTTCCCGGTTCCTCCCACATTCCAAAGACATGTCAGGTTAATTGGCTACTGTAAAAAGTACCACTTAGTGTAGGTCACTGATTTTTTTTAAAAAAAGAATCAAAAGGTGGTTAATAGGCTTATGAAAGAGAGTAAGTGTAGGAATACAGCAAATAAGGAGTGAAGGGATGCAGTTGCTCTGCTAGGAGACGGCATGGACCAAATGACCTCGTATATGATAAGTAATGAGGCCATTAAACTTATGTGTGTGCTGAGCTCAAAAAGAGTAGATTAGGCAATTCCTGCATCCCCACTGGCATTCCCGAGGCTTCTGGGTTGCAGTGCATCATGCACATCAGGTGCATGTTATGAGTCGTGAGTTTCTGCCCTCTCAAACCTTTGAAGAAAATGAACCTGCTCTACTCTCTGGTTTTAAAAAAAAATTCTCAACTCCCTTCTAATCCTTTTGCAAATTACTCCCCCCTTATTATTTGTTTCTCTATGAAAGGAGATGGGTCCTTTTTTATCCTGTCTCCCTTTATAATTCAGTGTCCATAGCCACCTCCATTGTGCAAACTGTACCTTTTTGCTCTGGCTCTCTGCCTCCCATAGGTTGGAGGTGTCTAAGGCAGAGCTGTATCCTCCTCATATAACATCTTGTTCTGAAGCGATGGTTTCCTGAAGGCAGGCAGAGAGCTTGCAGGATATAGATCTACAGATAGGAACCTGCAGAAAGAGGATTTGAGAAAGTACAGATGGTCTTCTACAATTATATAGGGGTTTGGTGTGACCATACCTGGTTGGTCCCCGTCCCTGTAAGAGGATATACTTGCTATAGAGATAGTGTGGCAAAGATTCACCAGACTGGTTTCTGGGATGATGGGTTTATCATGTGGGCAGAGATTGAATGGGCTGGACCTCAGTTCTTCAGTGTTTAGAAGAATGAGAGATGACCTCATTCAAATGTAGCCTATTCATAAAAGGCTTTGCAGGTAGATCTGGGGTGGATCTTTCTCCAGGCCAAAGATCCTAGAACTGGGGATCATCCTCAAAATAAGGGGTGGGCCATTTAGACAAGATGTTTCTTTGTACTTGCTGACTGTTTTCCTGTTATTACTAACTGATTTGAGGATGAATAGATGTTTGCAGCTAATTGGAGTCAAAATTCTCCTGCAGTTGTAATATTTTATTAGGGCAGAAGGCTATTTTTAATTTCTATAACCCCAAGAGAAGAGTTTCCATAGCTGAGTTTAAGAACATAAGAAGTAGGAGTGGGAGGAGGCCATTTGGCCCTTGAGCCTGTGCCACCATTCAACAAGGTCATGGCTGATCTTCCACAACAGTTTTCCTGCTTTGTCCCCATATCTCTCGATTCCTTTAATTGGCAGAATTCTTTTCTAATGGAGTTCGTTTGCTTCACAGCACTGCATGCACAAATACACAAGACCCAAAGCCTTCAGATTACCTCATCGTATTCTCTGCTTCCTTGCATCTGCCATGCCTGAAGATGATTCGTAGGGCCTCAGGCTTATTCCTTTAAGGGAAAGCTGCATGCTTTAAGCCTTCTCCCTAGGTTAATTGAGTCAGTTAGTGTCCATACTGAAGTCTGGTGTACCAAGTTACCTCTTCCTTGCATTTAACTGATGAGTCTGATTTATTTTTTTAAATTTCAGTTGTACACTGTGGTCCAGCACGTGAAGCACTTCAATGATGTGGTGGAATTTGGCGAAAACCAAGAGTTTACAGATGACATTGAGTATTTGCTCAGTGGATTGAAGTGCTCTCAGCCTCTCAACACACGCTGCCTTAGGTATGCTGTTGTGCACGGTCTCTCTATGCTCAAATGTTCCTCAAAATTGGTTGATGTATTCTATGATTGTTTCCAGTATAGAACAGATTTAGCTTTGCTTTCTTGGAACCCCTACAGATTTTGCCTGTACTGTAAAAGTAATTCAGAAGGAAGGAGATTAGTGTACCCATTGTACAGAAAAACGGCAGTGGTGTGACATATGATTGACTTTGGCAAAGCTTGGAATTTATTATCTCTCCAGTTTATCGAATGGTTTCACTCCTTTATTCTGGTCTTGGGTGGGTAAATATTTCACTAAATCATGAGTTCAAGCCCCACACCATATCTTGAGCAATAAATTGACCCCTCAGTGCAGCTGGGATGGGATTGCTGCACAAATTCTCGTCTGCGTGTTGCAATGACAGAAGAGATCCGGCTGCTCAAATTGGAGTTTCCCTACTGTCCTGGCCAGCATTTTTCCCTCAACCAACATTTGCAAACTTACTAACTGCTCATTATTCCTGTTTGTGGAACCCAGATGTGGTTAGGCCACTGGGATTAGGTGAATTACTTGTAAAGTGCTTGGAATACCCCAAGGATGGGAAAGATGCTGCATAAATACAAGTACTTCATGTCCCTACATGTTCTAACACATTTCAATATTGATTATTTCAGGGGTTTTTTAAATTGTGTCTTGCACTGTACTTCAGCTGAAATTCTCTCTCCTATCTGAACTTCTAGCTGATGTCCCTTGTCAGTCACTTTCTGGACCATTCTTTGAGCTGTAGTAGCTGATGCAGCTTTTTCGAGCAAGCCAGCCACCAGCAAAATTACATGGTGGTGCGTGATGTCGTCACAAAGCTGAAATTATTTTTATACTAATTATGCTGATTCAGTGTTGGAAGCGGATTGCAGAGGAGGCAAGCCAGCACGCAGTTATTGATGTGTCAGGGAAGCACTGGATAGGAGGAAATTTAAACCAACTGTCGTTGTTTAATCCACCTAATTATGCTAAAACTTCACATGCTATGGGAACCTGTGATCGTTGTTCATACTATACTCTTTGCTACAGATGATTCACCACGTTGAAAATCTGGATTCACATGGACTGTGGTAACCAGTTACTCTTGTGGCTGATTGCATTTCAGTAATCACCGATGTGTTTGTGTATCAAACTGCGTATAATCTGATATCACTGCACTGAGCAAATCTCTGCTTAGTCATTGTGTATTAATTGAACACAGTACCTGGCAAATCCAGCTCAGTCATGACTAAAAATAAAATTGGTAGTGGCAGTCACACTGCAGCTGAGTGTGGAGCCTCGGCCTTTTGTTTATTGGGTTGCCAGGCAATGGTATTTAAGATGGTCTTATTTCACTGGGGAATTCATTTCTGGAAGGGAAGATGGAGTAGTTCAGCTTCAATCCACAATTTAGCAGTATTAGTATATAAATGCAGTTAATATGTGATTACCTATGTTATATCAGTGCCTGTCAGTATTTAATAGGCCATTGTCTGTCAGTGCTAGCGCCTTCTATCTTGAATATTGCTGTCTGTTATCTAGTATTTGTCATTAAACTGGAAAGGATACAAAAAAATTGAGGATATTACTCGGACAAGAGGGTTTGAGTTGTAAGAAGAGGCTGCCTAGGCAAGGACTTTTTTCCCTGGAGCATCAGAGGTCAAGGGGTGACCTTATTGAGGTTTAAAAAATGATGAGGGGCATAGCTAAGGTGAATAGCCAGTCTTTTCCTCTGGGTAGGGGAGTCCAAATCTAGGGGGCAGAGGTTTAAAATGAGAGTGGAAAGATTTAAAAGGGACCTGTGGGACCACTTTTTCATACAGAGGGTGGTGTATGTATGGAACAAGGTCCCAGAAGAAGTGATTATCGAGGCAGGTACAATTGTGACATTTAAAAGACATTCAGGCAAGTACTTGGATAAGAAGGGTTTATAGGGACATGGGGCAAACAGATAGAATTAGCCCAGTTACACAACTTGGTCGATGTGAAAGTGTTGGGCTGAAGGGCTGTTTTCTGTGCTGTATAGCTCTGTGATTCTGTGTTTATACACTAGATTGGAAGAAGTGCAAATGAATTGCTGCTTCCCTTTGGATTGTTTGGAGCCCCTGAATGATAGGAAGGGAAGAGGTTTAAAGAGCAGATGTTGCACCTCTTATGGTTGCATGGGGAAGTGGTGTGAAAAGGGGAGTGGTTGTTGGGAGTGGAAGGAACAGCCCCTTTGAATGCTGAAGGAGGGCAGCATATAAGATGTGTTGGAATCCCATTGAAGGGAGAGGCCAAGGGTAACCCAGTTGTTATTCCAGCTGTAAGAGAAGGGACGAGAGAAGCCCTGTCAGCTATATAGAGATGAAGTCATGGTTAAGGATAAAAGACATCTTAAAGGCACTGCTGTGGAAAATCTCGTCATCAGAGCAGATACAACAAAGAGAATAAAATAACTTCTTGCAGGAAGCAAGATGGAAAGAGGGTTAATAGAGATAGCAGTGAGAGTCAGCAGGCTTATGATGGGTATTAGTTCCAAATCTATTCACCAGAATGTACGTGGATAAATCAAAGGGAAGACTCTCAGACCCTGTGAAAATGAGAGTAGATCGGATATTCCTAGCAAAGTTAATGAAATGATCGCATTCTTTGTGTGCAGGAAGCAGCGGCAATACAAGTGGCAATATAATAGAGTTAGGGGAGAGTTGTTGAATGGGACAGAAACAAGGACCGTTTCACAAATACCTTGAGAGATGCATAGCTTGGGCCCATAAAAGTTCACATGGCTGTACCTTTTGTCTTGGAGAAAATAAGTAGGGTTGAAGGAGAGCTTGTTCAATGTAAGAGAGAGTTCAAGGGGTTAAGGGAAGTGGTGAACGAAGAGGACTGGTTGGGCCTCTGTTCAAGAAAAGTGAAGGATCCTCAAACTATCCTGGTATGGGATGATATAGAAAGATCAATACACGTGGTGAAAATCAGCTTGGGGCCTGGAAACTATCCAAGTGGTCAAGGGCATCAGAGGTATCATGGATATAAGTGGAAAGGGACAGAACAAGGGAAGGAAGAATATTTGTAAGGTAGGAAGAAATGAGTTTTGTGGGGTGAGAGCAGGCTATAAAATAATGGGTCAACCAGGACAGTCCTAATTGTGGATCTGGGGGAGGAGATAAAAACAGGCTGTGCGGGGTTGTGGGATGTTGATCTACTAGTGAGGTCAGTCGATGGCCCCGTGTTCAGTGCTGAGATCATGGCTTGGTATACAAGGTATGAGGAAGTGTCTGAGAGCAGATACTCCTGTGAAAGAGGTGAGTTCACCAAACCACAATGGAACTGCCCTTAGTGAGCAGATTGCTTCAAGTTTGGAATGGGGGGTGGAATCGGGGACTCAGAATCCGAGAAATGGCATGGTGACAAAGCTCAACAATGTGTCAGCCTTGGACTTCACTAAGATGGTGATGTAGGGACATAAGTGAAGGCCTCTACTGAGGACTGAGTGTTTGAAACCAGAGCGGGAAAGAAGGGTTGGTGAAAACTATTATGAGGTGTGACTGCAGGGAGAATGGGTCAAAGTGAAATGAAGGGGTAGAAGGATCTGGGGGAGGACTACAATTCGGGAGTTGTTGGAGTTTGCAATATTTGCTGTCTGAAAGGGAGGAAGATTTTCTGTTGAAACAATTTAGTACATTGCATTTGGTGCTCAGTGTGGTCTCTGCATTGGAGAAACCAAAAGGAGAGTAGGCGATTT
>JARFYF010000064.1:9069189-9081667 GCA_030265395.1 Rhina ancylostomus
TTCTTCCAAAAATGTATCTAATTCTCTTTGGAATTTACTATTCAATCTGCTGCCACTACTTTTTTAGGATAATTTATTTCGGGTCACAACTCCATGAGTGCATTTAAAAAAAAATCCTTGACAATGAAAATCAAACTGCAGATGCTAGATATCAGAAATGAGAACAGAAAATGTTGGAAACACTCAGTAGGTCAGGCAGAATTTGTGGAAAGAAAACAGTTAACGTTCGAGTTGAAGACCCCTCGATTCTCTTGTTCTTTTGCTGGTCACCTTAAATCCATTGCTAACTTTCCTGCCATTCCATTTGAAACCATTCATGATTCTGAGCACCTCATTAAACCATCTGTCAACCCCTTTGCTGCAAGGAAAAACTAACTTAATTTTTCCCTGGTCTTTCCATGTCTGTTGTATCACATCTCCGGAACAATTCTGGTAAATCTCTTCTGCACCCTGTCCCAAAACCTTCCCTTTTCTACTAAAGTGCAGCAGCCAGAATTGAACAACTATGATCCATCTAGTGTTTTATAAAAATTAAACTGACTTCCTTGCTTTCTCTTTAATAAAGGCACAGATCCATTGTGCTGTTTTAACTGCTGCCTCGGTGTGCTGCTGTCCTCTAAGATATTTGTGTACAGCTTGAAGTGAACATGTTCATGTGCCCACTTTAAAATTGTACCATTTATTCACATTGCCTCTTCATTCTTCCTACTGAAATATCCAGGCGCAGATCATCTACAAGAATGTAGATGAGTATCCCTGTGGAAACCCTAGCTGCCAGTACTAATGTTGGCATCTTGTGTCTTGTCACCAGATGTGGCTGCCTCTTGCTTCAGAGTCCAGAAGGCAACACTTTCTCGGATTGGGAAGTCTGTTTGTCTGCTGAGCCTGCAGGCACAAGCACTATACTCCCCATTCAGATCTTTGGATGCCATGCCTTTCTCCCTTCATACGACTGTCCAGTTTATATCTGAACCATCTTTAAAGTACTCCCACTGTGTAACCACTTTCTTACCAATTTTTGATCATTATCTAACTGAGCCAAATCCTTTTGCAACGTGAAGTTGGCTGCCTTCCAATGAAATAATTTCTTTAATCTAGAATTATTCTAAATTTACTCTGATTTTATGATCACCCAATGGTCCCCCACTGAATCACATCTTGCCTACATTGCCCAAAGCTAAATTTAGTAGCTGCTATAAGAAAAGCAGATAGTTGTATTTTTTTTACTAGTTTTAGATTGCTATTTCATGTGTGAATGTGTTTCTGTTTTAAATATGAAAAATATTAATGTCTTTAAACTGTCCTGTGTTACTGAATGTTGAAAATGAAGAACATTCACAAGCCTTTGGTTTCCTAAAGCTCTCGGCTTTGACCTGAGAGTCTGCGATCAGTGATTCACCAGCTGTCAATGGATTTATGAATGCAGCAGAAAGCCAGTGCTGAGGCTAGCCCCTGTGCTGCAGTCCGCCAGCCAAGTGTTAAACTGAGCCTTGGGGAACACCACTGCGCACTTCTCTCCAGTTTGGGAAAATAGTCATTCAACAAGAATGTCTGCCTTCTGACCCCAAGCAGATTTTGTATTCAGACCGCCACTGTCCCTCTAATCCCATGGGCTTCAATTTCACAAATGTCCATTATGAAAGGCCATATTCACATCCATTTTTTCATCAAGGAACTCAAATGAAGTCAAACATAATTTGCATCAAAACATCTTGCTGGTTTTCATTTATTAGCCCATATTTTCCCAATTGACAATCAATTTTGTCTCAGATTTTGACTCTGTCCCATTAACAGCATTAATCTGGTTTGTAATTGCTGGGTCTGTTCCTTTATTTTTTTGTTAAATTTGTGTTTAACATGTCTTCAGTTGTATGGCACACTATGTATCTAAAGAACATTGCCAGACTCTAGTCAGAATCTCAGCAACACCCATGCTTTTCTCCAATTTGGGTTGCAACTCATTCAGATAGTGTGGCTTCTCTATTTTGAGGACTGCTTCATTCTTTTTATCTTGTCCACTGTCTCTAGTGCTATTGTTATTCCTTCACAGGCAGAACTAGATACAAAGCCCTCATTTAGTACCTAAACCATACTACTTCCTCCAGAAAATGCCTCCTTTTCGTTCCCTAATTGAGTTTACCCTCCCCCTTTGTATTCCTCTTTTGTAGAAATTCATAAAATACTTCAGCTTTTCCATTTCCATTGCCCAGTAATTTGTTTATATACCCCTCAGTTCTGTTTTTTAAAAAGTCCCCTCTGTTTAATATTCACTTTCTTATCTACCATGTAATTTTTACATTAGTTGTACATTTCCCTTTGATCTTCCAATCTCAACTATTCTTTAATCATCCAAGGAATTCTAGTTTTGGATGCCATATCATTCTCCCTCAAGAATTAATTTGTAACTGAATAATTTTGAAGGACTAGTATTGTTCAATAACTTTTTACCTATCAATTTTTGATTTTTATCAAGCTGGTCTAAATCACTTTGCAATTTGAAATTGACTGCCTTCCAAAGAAATAATTTTTTTTTGGAATTCTATGATCTGATCATCCAGTTGTCCCCAAGTGAAACATCCCCTCTTGCCCCATTTCATTGCCCAGAACTAGATTTAGTTGTGTTGTTTTCTGTTTGGGCTGGAAACACTACTAATTGGTAGAGTGTCCTTGTTTACATTCCAGGTAGCCCTGGCCCTCCAAACGTGCTCTGTTACTCTAGAAGTATATGTTTGGATAATTTAATGTCCTCTTTTGTACAACTCTAATTCTCACATCTTTCTGAGCTTTCCCTGCTAACTTGTTTCTTTGTCTCCCACCTGTCAGCCTATTGAATGCATCCAGTAGACTGATAGGTTTTTTTTTTGTTGTTTCTTAATTCCACTTGGGCTCTGAATTTTTTTATTATTCGCCTCCCTTTCAACTACATTATTCTTCAACTCTGTTATAGTTTGTTTGATGAATGCTACATCCCTCTATTTTCCTTCCCTGTCTTTCCTGAACACCTTATAACCCAGATTAGTAACTTCCTAGTCCCTTTTCTGGAACCAGATTTCTATTATTGTCAGTGCAATAGTTCCTTTGGTGAACTGCAGACGCAAGCCACCACATCTTATTTGCCATGCACTTTTGCACATACAGCTCACTCCGTGTGTCCTGTTGGATCTCCTTATTTCTGGATTTCTTTATTCTGGAGTATTTTTCCTCTAGCTTTTTATGTTGTTCTGGTACCCATTCCTACCACCAAATTAACAAATCTATCCCTTAAGCACTGGGTAATCCTTCTGTGAGGAGGATCCTGTCTGTCCAATCATGTTGTGGTGCATACCATCCACCTTCAACAGGTCTGAGCCAAAGTGAAGCTTTTCCACTTGTACCATTTGACCAGCATATGTTAACAAGTTTTATTCTCTTTCCGTGCTCACTGTTCCCCTGTCTGCTGTAGCCTTTAATTTATTCATGACTGTGTCAAAGAGCAGGATGTAATCAATGTCACGCATAGCTCCATGTCCTGAAGTGGTGTAATAGTCTCACTGTAAATCAACTACTGTAAAAAATTTCATAGAGGTGGTTGAAACCAGCACTGATGGTGGTTGCAAAATTAGTTCTGTCTTTAACATGTATTTAACCATGCTCCATAATGAGAGGTAACTAATGACAAAGTTAAGTCAAGGGCCATATAATTGTGCAGGCTTTTCTTGCATACTGGTTGAATATGAGCTTCGATGAGCCTGAACCTGGAGAAGCAGGTCTTCAACATTACTGCAGTGCAGGGATCACAAATCAGAGGGTGTCACCAGCCTGTCTGCCCACCCCTCCCTTGGTTAAATTTTCATTGCCATTTCAGTGAGTTTATTCCACTCCTATTAATCCAACAGGCTTTATAGTGGAGTAAGAAGGGTCAAAAACAACTTGAGGCAAGGAACTGTTTTTTTTATTTTTTCCTTTGCTGCTCCTCACTGATAAGTGGGGGGAAAATCATTTAAAATCTTCAGTCTGGTCTTCTGCCGAAGACCTTGCTTCTGGGCAGTTATTCAGAAAGCTGTTCTGCTTAGCAACTTTTTATGCTGCCTTCCTGCTCTGATCAGTCGTGTTCATGTTTCCCTTTTTGAAACTGCTACTGTGTACGGCTGTGTCTCTTTTTAAAGAAAAGGATGTTTGTGTTGCCAACACGTTTCTGGTTGACCCAGACAGTTGGCTGAATCTAGTGGTTGTCAGCAGCTTTGAATGACCCTTGCTCAGTGAAGCATCATTTTACATCATTGTTCTTTGATACCTGACCCGAGTCAGGTGTGGAGACTGCAGCTTACAGAAAACAATTTTCTAGTTGCTTCTCTTTGCCTAATCTTTGCTGTCCGTGTGCTCAGTGCCTCAAACAGACAGAGATATGAAAACTGGTTTCTATTAATCTGCAGTGTTTTTTGAATTTGATGGCTTCTGTCTGCCCTCGCTTCCCCTCTCTGGCACACAAAAGGAAATATTTATCTGTCCCAGTTGCCTGCCTTCAACCAAGAGGTGGTGCAGTTGGAACCTTGTGGGCTGTTTTTTCTCTACCAGTTCTGTTAGCTTTCTAGATGTAGCCACTGAGTGGCACTCCATCCAATTGCAGGAAAAGACACCACGCAGGCATGCACTCTGAATTTCTTGGGAAAGGAACTGTCTGATAGACTAATGTATTAAACAGGCAAAAGTTAAATCGTGCATATGCACTGTGAAAGCTTATCTTTCTTCTATAACTTGCCATGTCAGATTGCAGTGCAGTTCTTTGAGTTTCTGATGCAAATTGCTGCTTTTCATTGGCTATAATAAGCTATAAGTTTCTCTATTGTATACAATTTAGTAGCCCTAAAATTATACTGTAGTCAAACTTTGGGTATTTCTTCAGAGGATATTAAAATTAAAAGAAAAATAGAGCTTGCAATAATTACAGGATTCAGGCTTGGGTTAACCCAGAGCACTTTATGGCTAGGCATATACTTTTAAAGGCTATTTAATTTGTAATATGGGAAACATTACAGTCAATTTGCACACATCAAACCCTCACATATAGCAACCTGATATTTCCACCAACATCCATTTCTGCCCACGCCCAAGATGTGCTGATGGTCAAATGGCTACTGCAAATTGCCCTTGGTGCTGATGGCTGGCAGAAACTGGGTGGGGAAGTTGATGGGTATGTGAAAGAGGATGGGCTGGGGGAGGTTGGGGCAGAAATAAGTGGGGGGAATGGGACTGATGGAAATGTTCTGAGAGCCAGTATAGATTCTTGGGCTGAATGCCCCTCATGTCATGAAAAATGATGGCCGGACACTTTGTAGGATAAATAGTTGGTTATAGGACAATGGGATAAGTCCACTGCTCATAAGTGTCATGGGAGCTTTTACACCCACCTGAGAGAGCAGACAAAGCTTGGTTTAACATCTCATCTTAATCAATACCCTGACAATGCATTGGCCCCAACAGTACCTCTCTGGAGCATCAGCTAAGATTATTGTGTTCAAATCTGAATGGAACTTAAATCCACAACCTTCTGACACAGGCAAGGGTGCTACCCACTTAACCATGGCTAACAAATTGCAAATTATTACCCGAGAAGGCATTTAAGAAAGTACAAAAAATTTCTGGATGCTTCTCTTGAGACCTGGTGAGACCAAGCAATTGTACACAGGTTTAGCTTCAATCATGCTAACAATTGCTAGAGAAAGTGCATTTTTTTTAAAGTGCTTGAGACAGAACTGAGAAATTATACCTGAAGAAAAATGAACAGGCTGGGGTTCTTTCTCGAGAAACAAGAATCATAACCTAATAGAGATCTTTACCAAATCAAACCTCTAACTCCTGGGGAGTTCAGGAAAAACAATTCATTAGTTAGATGTTGGCACTAAGAGTGGTTGAGGCAAATAGCACAGGTGCATGTACAGGGAAGCTTGATAAACAGGAGGATGAAAATGGAATTTACTGATGGGGGGGGCGAAGGTGGCTTGTGATTATGTGTGGACTAGTTGAACAAAATGGCCTCTTTCTCTGCTGTAAAATTCTTTGAATAACTAATATACTTCAAGGATAACCTTCCTTACAGCAGAGTAGCACAGATGTAGGTAATTTGGTGCATCTTCCTTTTGTCAGCAATATAATAGAGCTATCCAATTAGTCCCATTCCTTTTCTGATAACACTGTAAAAGTTTCTCCTGAGTGTTTATTCAGTGCCATTTTGAAGCTGTTCTTGAATCTGCCTCCTGCCCCCTTTCAGGCTCTCTGCTCTTGTTGCATGTGTCATTTCACTTTCAGTCTATTTGTCCTGACACAGTACAGATCAGCAACTTAATGTGAAGCCTTTCATGTGAAACTGTCATACTACTCCATAATGACTATCAGCATTAATACTTCATTGAGTCACCTGTGCGGAAACCTGGAAGTGCCACTTCATGGAAACAGAAGTGTTGATTACTTTTTTTTTAGATTATTACATTAAATACTTGCTGTCAGTACCGACCCACCAAAGGAATGCCTTCCAGAAGGTTTAGTCCTCAACATTGACAGGTATCTCATGGAGTCCGGCCAAACGCTTGCAAGGAAACCTGATAACCACTACCACCCTCCCTCAGCTGATGAATACTTCTCCACATTAAGCACCAGTTAAAAGAAGCACTGAGAATATGATTTTGGTAAGGTCATTGCCCAAAACAAAGGCCAAATACTGCAAGGTACACAAGAGAAGCTGCAAGAAACACATGTCCTCCAAAACAATCAGTATGGTGGCATGATCAGCCGATAGGAAAATTGCCCTGATACATTCTGTAATCAAATGCACGAGAAATCAAAATATTGCACTATTAATCTAATCTTAGATGCAAGTAAAGTGATGGTCAATACTGCTAAACAGTGCCACGTACATGTTTTATAATCATTATAACTTTAGTCCAGATGTAGGGGGGATAAAGGGAGCGTTCCAGTTGAAGAGTGAATTGTGTTACAGGTGCATTGATAGCATTAAGAAATCTTAACTAAAATCAAAGCCAGTCGTGTTCAGAAATAGGTTCATTATTGGAGGCCAGTGAACTTGGCCCCAGATCATTGCTGCAGAATTTCAAGGCATTGTCCTTGGCCAGTCGCATTCAGCTGCTTCAACAAAAACCTTAGGGGAAGTTCCCCGTGCACAACTTGGATAATGAAATGATAATGCTCGCATGGAGCAGGTTCCAGACAACTTTCAGGTTTGGGCTGATAAGTGGCCATTAACTTCACCTGATTATTCACTCCCTCTACTGCTGGGGCACCCTGGTTGTTCTGTGAACCATCAACAAGATGCTCCACAAAATCTTGCTAAGCCTTTGGAAGCTTCACCTCTCAAACCTGTGACTTGTATCATGAAGTTAGCTGGCATCTGGAAGTAGTAGCATTAGTAAATCATTGTTTTCCCCACCACTATCAGTTCATGCACCATCCTGGCTTGGAAAATTTTCAATTTCTTGTTAATGAGTGCAGGTCCTGGAACGTCTACTCAACAACACTGAGAGTGCAGTCGCCACCCAGATTACAATGGTTCAAGGTGATGGGTCACAGCCACTTTCTCAACCAGTTAGGGACAGGTAATAAAATCTGACCTGAAAACCAAAGCTCTTGTCCTATAAATGAATTAAAAAATGACTATTAATTGGTCGATTGGTTTGTTATTGTCACATGTACCGAAGTACAGTGGAAAAACTTTGTTTTGTATGCCATCTGTACAGATCATTTCATCACATCAGTGCATTGAGATAGTACGAGGGAAAACAATAACAGAATGGAGAATAAAGTATTACAGTTATAGGGAAGGTGCTGTGCAGGCAGACAGTAAGGTGCGAGACCATATGAAGCAGATGCTATACACCTATGTAGATTTTGCCATTATGCCTCTAAGAATAAGTCGGGCTTTGATTTCCAGCCTGAAGTGACTTGGTTATTTCCAATCTTAATATTGTTATTTGCTTTGTCAGTTGTGGAAAGTGAATTTGAGCAGGGTGGTAACAGCTGCCTGTCTCAATCTCAGTAGATCAGTTTTCTGCTGAGATATCTTGCAAAGGCCATGGAGCTGGTGGAGAAATTCTAGATTTAATAAAAACATGGGAGACTTGAGTGTTAATATTGAACCCGAGTGTTAGTATTGAACCCAAGTGTTGCCACCTTCTGCTTTGAGGCCTCCAAGTATGTTCCTGAGTTGTTTTGTGCAGCATATAATGGCCCACTGTGGATCTGCTTCTCTCTGTAATTTCAAAGTCTGGAGTTCCTCCAGACACTGAAACAGATCTGACATAAAGAACCCTCCCTGTGCTTCCTATTTCAGTAACTTTGCCAACATGTATATTGCGAGGGGATTAGATTGCCAGGAAGGTAAGGCCCAGTAAAATAGTTAATCGTATTCATGTCACATTTTTAAAATTATTTCTATCTTGAACTATATTCAGATTGTAAATTAACTTCATTACTTGTTCACTAACTCTTCAATGAGCCTTTTTTGGATAGCACTTTGTTCTTTCATCTCCACTTCTAAACTCATCTTCAAGTACATTGCTTGTGTGCTCAGCTCTCATCTTCTCCTTCCCTACAATTCAAAAACCACTGTCGCTTGGTCTTTGGAGGATTGTGGCTGCCTCTTCCCTGTAGCAAGTACCTCCAAAGCAGCTCCAGTACTGATTCATTGGTATGGTGTTAAAGCTAGCATGGTTGACATCTGTGGCCTAATCTTGGGTCCCTGGGTTGATACTGGCTGTATCCTTGAACTTCTTCAGTCTGTGTGGTAGTGATTCCTTCAGTGTATCACTCAAGTTGTGGTTATTCCCATAATACATTGACTTTCATTGGTGGAAGTCCTAGTGAACTAGGTGGTAGTGAAGAAATACTCAGTATGCTGGCATTCACCGTGTAGGTTGTACACTATGTTCTAGTTGAGGAAGGGATAAATAGAGTCTGCTAGAATAGGTGATGATCCTGCTTGTAGTCGGATTCATCAGGCGAGTAATGACTATTCCAACCTATTCCTAATGAGGTATGTGGTGGAGAGACTATGCAGGTGAGCCATCTGTCAGGGTACTCCAACTCTGCTTTTGAGGCTGAACCAGTTTAATAATGGATCAGTAACTACCATGATTCAACTTTTCATATCGATGTCTTACTACTTACAATGCTTATTACTTGGGCATTTAACAAATTTGGATCTTAGCAGTGAGAAAACCAGGTACGCCATTCTAAACTTGTTAGCTTACGTGGTGTTATTAGAAAGACTGGGGAAGCTGGGCATCTTCCTCCAAGCAGGAAACAGTAAGTGGTGATGTAATAAAGATGCTCAAGATCCTGAGGGATTTTCAATGAATGAGGAGAAACTGTTTTCCACAGTGCTAAGATGATTAACCATACAGCACGAGGTAAATAACAGAAGAACTTGCAGAGAGGTGTTATAATCTGGAATACACTGCATGAAAAGCTGGTGGAAGCAGATTCAATATTAACTTTGAAAAGGAAATTGGATAAATGCATAACTGTAGAAAAAATTGCAAGGTTGTGGGTTAAGAGCAAAGTAATGGAACCAAGTGGATAGCTCCCTCAAAGAGCTGTCTGTGCTGAATGCACTAGGAATAGATTATTATTGACTGTCAAACACTCATTTAGAAGGCCACAGTGCTTTATGTTTGTGCAGTTTGTCATGTCTTTTTTTAAAAATGTAGAATTATTGAGAATATGCAGCATGCTTTAGTAGTCAAGTAATCTAGTAGACTAATGATCTGGACACGTGGGTTCATACCACATCAGCAGTGCGGAAATTTAAATTGAGTTAGTTAAATCCACGGTTAAAAACTAGTATCAATTATGGAAACCAGCAAAATAAGATTTTCTTAAACTTAGTTACTCGTTCTTTGGGTAAGGTGCTCTGTTACTTTTACATTGTCTGTATGACCAGTATTTGATTCCATTTCCACAGCAATATAGTTAACTCTTAACTGGCCCAAGAAACTACCCCATATCATAACCCCAGAGCGAACTATTCAGGTCCAAGAGTCGGCATACCACCACCTGCCTGGGGACTATGAACGTTTGTCTTGTCAATCACGTCCACGTGGTCTGGCTGCTTAAGAACACAGCTTGCTCTTCAGCTTAGGTGTTTAAGTAAGCATGGTGTGACTCCTTGATATTTGCAGATGCCAATTTGTTGCAATATTTTTCAATTTCCCTCCATCTGCTTTGAAAAGCTCATTTGTGTGCATTCATTGAGCAATTACCTTGTAGGTGGGCTGCCAATTTATTTGGTCTGTTCCTTTGTCTTCTATGGAAGTGAATGGTTTTAGTTCACGTAAACATGCTATGAACAATATGGAATCATTGTTATTTGCTCAGTGGCCAGCTGTCGTGTACACTTAAGCTGATGAGCAATGGGCATTGCAGTCCTATTGTTAGCCTGCTCTGCAGTTTTTCATTCTTAGAGAATTGAAACAAAACCTATCTGCAAGTGGTTTTTTTTCAAACGAGATGCATTCATTGGTCTTGGTGGTCGGAAGTGCAGTCAGACGTACCTGTGGATATCACATCTCCACTGGACCTGACATTAACCATCTGCATATTCCAGGATGTTGAAGCCTATTGGTGATATAACTTTGGTTACATACGACATTGACCCCAAATTCTGCATGAACCAAAGCTACATTAGTCACCGACAAAAGATACAAAAGGAAAAAAATGAAAGTGATGGCTGCAAGCAGGGTTTTGCAACAACCTAATCAGTGCAGGAGTTGTGTTTTGACTCCAACCCTGCACTTTCAACAGTCTCCAAACGTGGTATTGGCTTCTTTCAAGCTTACAGCAACTCAATTGCCTCCAAGGCAGCATTTAATTTTTAAAACATGGCTTTAACCTTTCAGTTTTGCACATACATTTATATTTTCTTTGGTATGTACGGATCTTTTCAAAGTCTTAAAATATGAAACTTTACCACAAACATTTATTTAAAAAAAGAAATGTTTTCCTCCACTGAAGTTTCAAGGAATGTCCACTGATTGCAATATCCAAAGCTTATCATAGAAATACCCTTATGTTGGGGACACATTTCAGCTGAGGTCAGCCCTGTTACTCATTTGATCTGGCATGTACAATCTTTAATTATGCTTTAACACATCTTCCAATTCTCAGTGCTTGATGGACTATGGATTGTTTTACAGTGTAGTGACTGTAACAAAACCCAGTGTTGCATTTCGTGTAATTGAAATCTGGCATTTAAAAACATCTGTTGGTGTTTGCAGAAATCTGACTGCCTGTTCATTAACAAGCCCAGATTGTGACCAGCAGTTTTCCTTTATGCTTAATGCTTGTGGTTTTATAGATTTTGATTCCCGACCAGGATGTGTTTGCACCCTGTGACTGTGGACTGCTGAATCAGCCAGTCTTCAAGCTTTGCCTAGAGTCAGTGCATTTTGTGTTCTATTGTGGCATTGAAGCTAGTGTGTGGATTACTCAGTGCTTCTGATAGGAAGGCAACATTCTAGGCAATGCCTGTGGTAGTTCAGTTCATTGTAGCAATTAAGTTGTAGTGAGCAAATTGTTTTCAATAATGCAAGGTGTGAGATTGCCAGGCTGGGTAATCTGTCTGGTTCAAGGTCTGCAGGAAATAAATGTGTTTGAAGAGCAGACACAAGTGTTCAAACTAATTCATCAGCTCATTAATCTGTGGAACTTGATTGAGAATCGTTTGTGCAGTGGAAGAAGTAGTGAGTTGACTTTGCTCCCTATATTTGCTGGTCTTTTGATAATTTTGTTAATTGATTAAATTGTCAAATATTGCATTTTGTCGGGCTTTTACTTTACATTTTGAAAGCTTTAAAAGGCAGAAATCTGCTGCAAGCAGTAAATGAAAAGGGAGTTGGGGTGCACATGTTAAGTGTGACTCCGAGCACACTGATCCATAGGGTGGAAAGTTGAATGTTGCAAAAAAAAGTTAGCCAAGATCACTCTGGCGTGCCTGCAGCTGTTTGATCATTAGAACGCGGTTACTTTAATCGTGGACTGCAGGAGATTTTGAAAAAGCCAAAAATAAAATTTATTTACTAGTTGGTCAGTCCCTTGGGATCGGGGATGACTTGCTCCCCCTCCAATTTTGTCAGTTCAGTGCTGGTTAATAAGGCCAATGTGGGAACCTCAGACTTCCAAACATATGGCATGAGGTAGCTGGTGGAAGTGTCAAGTGGGAGGTTTGTAAATCAGTGCGCTCCATTTGCCACTTTATGCAGAACTTCCGCGTGCTCCCAGTACATGCTCTCCAGGTGTCCAATCCCACCCTGAATGCTGCTTCTCCACTTTGAGCCGTAGCAGGTCAGCAGTTTCCAGGAGCTGCTGGGGATGTTACTCTTCAAGGAAGCTTTGAGTACATGCTTGAATCTTTATCCCTATCTGCCTCTTAATCTCCTGTGACAGAGCTCAGAATGGAGTATCTGGTGTCAGCCACTTGAATGACTTGGCC
>JARFYF010000064.1:9097540-9113252 GCA_030265395.1 Rhina ancylostomus
GTAATAGTGAGAATGTTTTGTTTTCATTTCGACTTTTATTAATTAAATTGCAACATTTTGAGAATGGATAATTATTTGGGGTGCCTTTGTGTAGGAACTCAAGCTCTTGTACTGAAGTGTACTAAATTTTCTTGGGTTTTTAGCTGTACATGTTTGATAACTTGGCATTTTATGTATTAGTAATGAGGCACTGACTCATTCTTAATCACCTATTACTTAATTCATTTGGTTTTCTGGCAAAGGTTTAATTTTCTTGCTCCTCCAGTTGTTTCTGCAGCGGGAGCGAGCTGCCCGCCTTGCCGAGACTGAGACTGACGATTTCATCAAAGACACACCAGCACCACCTCAGGACCAGAGTGGCCAGTGGCAGGAGACTGCTGGGTCATTGGAATGGGTACAGTCAGAAAATTGTACCAAGAATGACAGTGAAAAGAAAGAGGAGGAGGATGAAGAGATTGACCTGAATAAAGGTATGAAAGAGAGATTCAGCAAGCAAATGGCTTTGATCAAAGTGTGACCTTCCCTCCCCTTTCCCCTATACTGTTCATGTTTCAAATAGTTATTTGTTACTCATTCATTGCATTAGGGCACTGTGCTCACTTGAAAATTCTCAAGGCAATTCTCTCTGAGGTTTGTAATTGTTAACACATTTGAGAATTTCTTGCCTCTTGTTCAAAATCCACTTCAGTGTCAGATTTGTTCAAGGAACACATCAGCCCTTCTCTAATTGGTGGTGGCTTGAACCACCTGCTGTAACTGACATCTATTGTGATTCTGGTCTCCAGTAGACTTCTTTTGAGGATAGGGGACTTTTTTTTCAAGATGTTGTACGAGATCTACAACACAAAAATAATTAAGCAGGTTTTGGGGTTTTCTTGGTTTGTGCCCTTTACATTGTGAAGTCCCTGTAATATCACAATTTTAATTTGTCTGTACTGATAAAGGGTCAGCCCAGAATAAAACGATAGTTTATTTTGCAGGAAACCCATATTAGTTTTATAAAAATCTCATTACAACCTGTTCTGCTAAAATATTTCAGAATGCTACTTTTTCTGGGAAGTACATCTCCTCTTGCCTTCATTGACCCTGTTTTGAGTAGATGTTGCAGCCTACGGCAGTCTGCTCACCCCATCCCAGCAACTGGCTGCTTTAAGACTACTTCCCATGGCACTGGTTACTGAGCCACCTGATCAGATCCAATTAGTCAACAAGGGAGTGTGATAGGCATTTAACATAACAAGATAGGAAACTCTGTCCAAGCTTTGCTGGTTTAAACTCTCTGCAACAAGCAGAAGAGAATTTGAATCCACTTAAGCCTGACTGGGGACTCCGGAGCAAGCACACCAAAGGCTGACGTGGAACAGAAGAATGTGTGAGAAAAGGTGCAGGAGAGATCACCCAAAAAAGCACTTTATCAGATGGCTTGAACTGTTCAAGTAGGGAATGTGACTGGAAATTTAGAACAATGTGCATTTCTCAGATGTCTTAATCTCAAATTTTGTACATCTGTTTGCATTGCTGCTGAGAATTCTGGCCACATCCGGAGGTCAATGACAGAAATTCCCAGCGAGCAGCTTTACTTGTTTGTGCTGGAGTTGTCAGAGACCCTCATTCACTATTACTGCAAGCTGAATTACTATGCTTTCATGCATAACTTACAGGGTCGAGTCCTTCCTGGTTACTTCCTCCCCTCTCCCTCCGGACTCAGAATAATTTGCACAACCACAGGTTCAAACAAATCCTGACTTCTGCCTAAAACCATCTGGCTGTTTAGCATTTCATTCTAATGAAATTGGAAGCATTGGGTATTTGCTGCTTATTTGTAAGGTTTTGTAATGAGCTCAGCTGTCTGTAACAGTGGCTGTTTGGAGTCAGTGTTCATTAAACAAAGGTGCTTCTGTTTATCACCAAGTGTGCATGTGCCCTTTTTTATTGTGCTGTAATTTCTGATGCAAACCAAAGGTGCCATTCCTGCATCATTTGTTTTTGATATAAAGAATTTTTTCAGTAAATTAAGATTCAAAATATCTGTTAGTTTGCAAAATGTTTCATAATATATTTACCAAAATTGACTAAAGTGCTGGAGAGCACTGCACAATTTTTGGCTGGGGAATCTTACTGAGAAACTTTTTGTTCTGTATCACACAGGGTAGTAGGAAAAGAACAATGAGTAATACTCCATTGTAAATCAATATGATTAAGGAAACCAAAGAGCTGCCATAAGAGTTCAAAAACAAAAGCCAGCCTGAGACCCAATATTTAATTATGCTTGTTGTAAATCTTCCTAACCAATAGAATCAGCTTATAATAGAGAATCATCATGTGCTATGTGACAGAAACAAGGCTCTTCAGCCCATTGAATCCATGCTGACCATGAAGCATCCATTTTTACACTAATCCTACCCTAACCCACTGTATTCTCCCCACATTCCCATCAACTAGCCCCAGCTCACTGCTCTCTCTCCCAGATTTTACCACTCATAATACACTAGGGACAATTTACAGTGGCCAATTAACCCATCAACTCTCACCTTTTTGAGGGATGTAGGAGGAAACTGGAGCACCTAGTTTAAAATCTCCCTGAAATTGAAATCCAGTGTTCCGAGCCTATTCTCCTTTTCGACCCACCTTTCGGTCTGGAATTGCCCTCAGACCCACCCCTCTGTACAGGTGCACCATTGCTGATAATTGGTACCTTCTTTTGCAGCCCTACAGCATGCTGGAAAGCACATGGAGGATTGCATTGTGGCCTCGTACACAGCACTGCTTCTGGGCTGCCTATGTCAAGAGAGTCCAGTAAGTAACTAAGTTATGAATATCTTGAAGATGAATTTTAATCAAAGCTTGTTTGTGTTTTTAATTGTTTCAGTTCATCTTTGAATAATGTCTTCAGTCAGATGCTCTGTCTGCATGATTTGAACAAGGCGTGTGTGAATCCATTCATTTTATTGAGGGAAGAAGTGTACAATTAATCTTGCAGCTCTGTGAACAGACTCTCCAACTAGAATTCAGTTCCAAGGCATTGGAAATGCTTCAGTTATCATTTTCTTGCCTGTGCATTGAGTGTCAACAAATGTGTTGACACTCAGTGCACTTGCCAAAGTGAGTACAGCTCAGCGCCATCCGGGTTTAAATAGCACCCCATCCACCACACTAAACAGTCATTCCCTTTGCCACTGTTGCACTGTCACTAGTGTTTGTGACATCCACAAAGTGCACTGCAGTAACTTGCCTGGGCTACTCTGACAACATCACTCATCCATTACCTCTGCCACCAGAAGGACAAGAGCCACAGGTGTGTGGGAGCACCACTGCAAGCATATCCACCTCTAAGTTGCACAACCTCGGCGTGGAAGCACTGCCGTTCTTTCGCTGACGCTGGAGCTGAATCCCCTAAGCAGCATTTTGGCAGTGCCTTCACCAGAAAATGATCCAATGCATTGGTTCACCAGCAACTTCTCATTCCCAGCTAGGAAAGGGTAATAAATGCTCTCCTGAAAAATGAATAAATTAACCTCCTCATTTGCAGGACATTGAGGCTGAGGTGCGCACATTCCAACAGGAATCTGCATCGTACTGGGCTTCCCACAATTCATCCATTCTGAGATGCAAAGTCTACTTGTGGCTGATATAGATGGATGTTGGCTGTGGGAATGAGGGGCTAAAGCTAGTATTCTTGTTATCACCACTAAATTGGGAGTCCCTGAATTGACTCATTTAGACAATGATTGCAACTACACAAGTCTTATCAGACCGAGCACTCTGTCATTCACCTTGGCATTCTATTCTTTTAGGTGAATGTTACTACTGTGAGGGAGCTTTTACCCGAAGGAGACTTCTCCATAATGACTGAGATGTTGCAGAAGTTCTTGAATTTCATGAATCTCACCGTAAGTGTGTCACATGCTCCAATAAAGCAAGTTGAGGATGTCTATTTCAGTACTGGTGGGAAATTGCATTTATTACCACATGACTCTATCAAGTGGAGGGATGGAAGAATCTGTTAGGTGGTATTGGGAACGGTGGTCACGTTAATCATTGAATCAGGAAGATGTGGGATGTATGGAAGACTCAGCTGGGGAAGAGAGGGCTCATCTGATGAGTGAATGAAGGAAGGGTGAGAACATCGGTAGGAGTGGAGGTTCAGTAGTTGGAGTCAGTCAGTTACCTGTCACCACAGATGTTTTCCTCCAAATCTGGAGTGGTGGGATCCATGTCCAATTGAAGGACTGAAGCAAGATCCAAGGTCGATGTGTAGAGCAGCAGGTAGTTTCTGCAGATTCTGGACTGGGTGAGGTGGCACGATAATGACATGAAACATCAGTGAGGCTATTCTTGTGCAGAGGGTGAAAGTCAGGGGCTGAATCAGCTTGTTCTGTAAACCAGGGAGCTAGATTTATGAGTAGAATTGAAAATTAATGATAGCTAAGTTTCTGGACTGGCAATCCAGAGCCTGGAGAAGCGAGTTCAAATCCTTGGAGAAGTGAACATAGATGTGGTTAATTCAGCCAAGCCTAATGGTGTTTTAAGCTACTAGATTGACATTAAAAACCTGTCTTGTTCATTAAAGTCCACTTAGTAAGAAAATCCACTCCCTTAAAGTCTAACCTAAATGTGACTCCAGGCTCATAGTTGCCTCTAAACTTCTGTCTAAAATGGACTGACAAACTAAGTTCAAGTGGAATTTATATTAAACCTTGCCAATGGACTGTGGACCTCATTTCAAAATGAAATTTAAAAAGTGAGTACGTGGAGTGGTTGTTGTCCATTTGGTTGCATCCAACATAGACACACAATCTTGTGAAATTTCAAATAGTGACCAAATATAGCAAGATCATGGGAGAGCAGTTGTTCCATAGGTCAGAATGTGCCTTTCCCTTTATGACTGGATATTGTAAAAGTCAGGGTTACAGGGGTAGACAGAAGCTGGTCATTGGGCGTAATGAAGAAAACCAATACTGAGCTTCAAAGGCACTTGCCTGTGACCCTAATTGAACTTGCCTCCAGTGGGTTTCCAAATCGGGGTCCTGTAAAGCAGAAGGACCTGCAGATTGAAACACTGTTTTAATGACCTAGTACTCGACAAAAACAAGTTTGTGGGTGAGCACAGCACATTGTGTGGGAATTCTGCCAAAAACCACATTGCTGAACGTTGAGATTTTACTTATTTTCTGAGATGCAATGCTTTATTCATGAGTTCTGACTAGTTGTTTCAAAGTGACAAGGACAAAACAAATCTCAAAATTAGCATCTTCAGGGATATTTTGTATGAAAGTTATTTTATTGAAGCTGATGCAATTTACCAAAAGTTGAATATGAATGGAACAAGTCCTTCGAGCAGTTGGTACTAGTTATAGTTAATTTATGGCATATAGACCAGGGTGCAATAAAATTCCTTGCTCACATGAAGGTCATAGAGTAAACAGTGTACCTTGTAGTAATAATAAGTACAACAATCAACAGTGACTGCAAAGCAACAAAATGGTACAAAGATTGTAGGAGTTCAATCATGTAGATTTTAACAAGTTTTGATTTAGCGGAAGGATTGCCAGTGATGTTCCGTTTCCATGCGTAAACCACCACGTTACTGTATCTTGATCGGGCTTGCAGCTTGCTTTCACTAATGTCTCCAAGACAGGAGTTGGGAGTTGCATTCGTGTGAAGCTGTATTTGGTGCAGAAAGAAAAGGTTATTGACCTTGAAAGGAAAACATCAATAGTGCAGAAATGTCCTTGGGTGACTGTGATATACAACTGGTAGTGGACCAAGTGCTGAAATGCACAAATACATTCTGAATGCAGCTTTAGAGCTAATGGCTGAGAGCAACAGTCTACTAATGTATTCGGAGAAGGATTTATCCAGCTGACACCCAGTTTACAAAACTAATGCCTTATTCACACAGATGGTAAATGATTTTAAAGTTTGTGATTTTAATTTTGTTGCTAAAATGACATTTTTACATCTTTCAACAAACATTGAGCAACAGAATGGAAGTGTATTGTTAAGCTGGAAATATTCTTTCAAAACCCATCCACTAGTCTGCTATCAGCAGTTGATGTAATATTTTCTTTTGCTTTCAGTGTGCAGTGGGAACGACAGGACAGAAATCCATCTCTCGAGTGATTGAATACTTGGATCACTGCTAAAGAACATCAAGCTTCAGCTACAGATAGGCTATGTTCTGTCCCTTGGGGTTAAACCCCCTTCCTCATCAACCGATTCATATGGGCAAGACCTACCCTAAATGTGGAAAGCACCAAGGGGAAGCTCACTCTCTGCTTTGTCAGTGACTGCTTCCAAAGGAGCTCATGTCCATTGTATAGTCTGATCTACAGGCAGTACCAAATGAATGAACAGGGTGAATCTGGTTGGAGGCAGAGACAAATCTGAGGATGAATGCCATGTGCTTTTGGTATCAAGGCACAACTGATTGATTAATTGTATAGGTCAAATTATTCCATACCCACACAGGTATACAAATAGCCCCAGTATTGAGAATCTTTCCTGCAAGATCAAAATTCAGAGTTTAAAATAACTAAATGGCCTTGTGTTACTCAGCAATACTACAGTGTGTTTTCATCGATCAGGCTTGTTATGGTTTAGTGTGGGTATGGAATAAATCCTGCACCCCACATGTTTTATGGTTACTGAGACAAATGTAGGCATTACTGTGCCTGGTAATCATTGCTCCTGAGCACAGTGCATGTGCTCAATTGACAACTAATTCATCTGACACCAGAAAACCATGTAACCCTCCAAAACAGCTATTTGTTTTACTACAAGCTGAACAGATTGATGTGGTTTATGTTTTGACTCGTGTTCTATATATAGAGTTAAATAACTACAGGTATATAATTATATGATAAGACTATTTGTTTTAGTTGCCCTGATCCATTCAGCTTGTATTAAAATGAATGGTACAAGTTAAGCAGCCAATTACAATCTCAAGTATGTCATCAATACTGTAATCTCACTTATTGGATGAGGGCTTTTTGTCTTACAAGATCTTCATCCTAAATTATCTCGGACATGTTTTTAAATTGGGAAAATGCACCAGCACTATCCAGGTCCCAACCTATTTGGTTACCTGCAGTTATCTCTGGGTTGGAGTTTCACTGGATCCACAGAAAATATGTACAAGATGCCTATTTCAAGATGACTGAGTGTTGCTTTGAAGCTAGTTGATAACTTTCAGTACTCAGTTGTCATATTTGATTGTGATTAGTCTTTGATTCCATTTTGGATGTTTTCGGTGCTGTGGTCTGCTTTTGAGTCTATGTAACATTACCAGAGGCCATTCAGAGCTCCTGAGAGTTTGAACACTGGAGTGAAGCAACGTCCTTTTTCTTCGTCTTAATTTAGGAAATTCCTGTCTATGCTTGTATTAAATACAATGAAATGGCCAATCAGAACAGGAGAGGAGAAAGCAGTGGTACATGAAGTATATTCCAAGGTTCTCAATTTTAATGCATTAGTTTCTTGCTTTACTGAAAAATATTGAATATACCTGAGCGCAGGGCTGTGTAAGAAATCCTACCTCCAATTGATAGGCATTTTTGAATTTGGAGCCATTTTCACCATCTGCATAGGTAACTTCAGGATGTAGAACAAATGTGCAGAGCAGGAATAATGGTCATTAGCCTTTGCCTTCTCCACTGCCACCCCCTTCTTTTCCTCTTTTCTGGTCAATGACAAGTTCACAATACCTGTGAAAGTTTTGCAGTTACTCCAGGAAACTGGTGAGAGCAGACGTGTCTTAATTTTGATATTCAACTAATATAGTAGGGAAGAGGGTTGGGGAATGTTCAGTGAAGTTAAATCACTATATGCAGTCAATCCAACAAAGCTACATTGAATATTATAATGTGAACATTTTAAAGTTAATGCTTTCCACACATTTTAAAAACTAAATTTGCACATGCAGAAACCAGTAATGTTCTGTGTCTTTACCAGAGGAATTAACAGTTGTGACAGTTTTTTTTACCTCAAGGCTGAATCTCAGCAGCATTTCCATCCTTGATTCAAGGTGTGATCAGTTGATGAATGTGCTACAAAAGTGGGCAATTTGCTTCAATTTGACTGGCTTTTATAGAGAGCTGTAGCTAGTAAACCTGGCTGGTAAATAATGAGGAAAATTTCAGTCTAGTCTTTAATTTCCTCTAGGTATAGAAATGGTAAAGATAAGGGGGAATCTGCAGAAGAATGAAGAAATGATACTCTGCATATTTTAGGATCAAAGTAAAGCTGTGGAAAATGACCAACTGAGCATGCCAGTAAGCAGCTACATTGGAAATCTTCCTGTTCATGTTTCTTGGTTTAGGGTTGCATTTTCACTTTCCATCTGCCCAGTAACATCATTTGCCTTTGTTTAATTGCTGCACATCCACAGCAAAAACGACAGCTCACATCTCCATTGTATCAATGACTGCAGTGGAAACTGAATTAGAGTTTAAGCAGAGAATGAATCAGCAACATAATATGTTGATGGATGTCATTTGGACTGACTCTCTATCCCATCTGAGTTCCTGTGAGATTTGCAGATCATGGAACTGCAGTGCAGGTCAAGGTAGATATTTACCTCCCCATACTAATGCCCCTTAAGTTTTTAATTCCATTGGGTTTTGATTGGGAATGCTGCTTTAATATTATCGGAAGGAGCTGGCTATTCGGAATTAGTGAGCCAGCTCCCAAGATCCAAGGTGCATTTTCAGTGTTCTTTGTGGATGATAGTTATTATTTAAGTGTAGAAGACCAAATGACTGAAGAACTAGAAAAATCTTTAGCATCCTCGTTTTCATGTTAGTTAACTGGGTTTTGCCCTACCCGTGTTATTTTTTTAAACCCAAAATATAATTGTCTCAGAATTTTAATTGCTGCTTTTAGTTAAACAAGTGTATGTGTGAATTATCCAGCTTTGCAGACCTGTTTTTTTTAATCATCTGCAGTAGCAAATTGTTTTATTGATTTATTGAGACTTTGGTATATTTTTCAAGCTGGATTGCATTCTCTGTGATGCTAAACAAGTCTTCATAATGTGAAATAAAAGCTATTGAGAATTAGGAGGCACAAGTTTTAATCTCTGGAACCCAACTTCAAACCAGTGTGGACTGAGGAATCCAACATTCAGCACTGGTATCTGCTGGCTACATAATATTCTGTAAGGGATGGATTGCTGCAGCAAATGCTTTCAAGCTTAATGAGATGTGATTCTGCATTTGCTCGACTAGTTTGATGCCGAAAGAGGTGTTTTATTCCCTCCACTGACACATCCATCTCCTCTTGATGAGCACTGGAAAATATGGATGGTAGAGCTTATTGACAATTCACTGTGAGTGTCCATCAAAGATACTTTGAGAGCCCTTTAGAACTAAATTACGCCTTGCTTTAATTTTGTTCCACCAGGCCTTGTCTCTTTGCTGTTTGAGCATTCTTCAATTTCTGTTTGCTTAGGCTGGCCACAGGTAGCTAGCTGCTGGTCAGTGAAGTTATTTCCATTCAGGTCAATAAGAACTATGCAGAGAATGTTATATTTCAGTGAAATCTTTCTCCCCATTGTTTCTTCCCTCTTTAATTAACCTTTAGTATTCAGTATCTTCTCCATTGGTACTGATATTGTTCAAAGGATTGGGAGCTGTGCTGTTTATAATCCAGGAATCCTAGCTAATGTTCCTTTCTCTTTGGTTAAGTGTCCAGATTCCAATCATTGTCTGCATCTGCTATCAACAGATTGGATGTTGTGAAGTTAACATCCTTTGTTCAAGGTAGAACTTCTTTTGATGTGTACATTTGGATTATTCTGCCCTCTGAGAGGGAGCTATTCCCATTTCTCTCCAATCTCACACAGACTATAGTCTGTGGTTATAGTCTGTGGCAGTTGTGACACACAACTGCCACAGACTATAACCTATCATACCAATTGCATGTGCCCATGCCATGTATCTGTATCCTGGAAGAGTACAGATGCTATTCCTTTCTACATGTGACTGAGGTCAGCTGAATTAGTCTTTCCTAGAAGATTTACTGTTCTGGAGAAGGCACATGTGGAAGTCTCTCTCAAGGCATTTAACTTTTGCATTCTTTTGCTCAATGCTCTGCTGTACTGCTTGATGCCTGCTATGGAAGGTATCTCCCATAGACAACCTAGTTAGTGTTGAGTTTTTGACACTACTGCTTGTGCCTGTTTCCTGAGAAATGTATATCTATGCTTTGTATCTTTAATTGTACAGCTGACTGAAGTCTCAGTGATTTAACTTGACTAAATCTGGCTATAAACTCCACAGTGCCATTTTGAACACTCATGGGTACAGGAAAATGTGTGTGTAATATGTCATTAGAGCCTGAACATGTTTAGTGGGGAATGAATGAAATGTATTTTTACAAGATCTGTAGAAACAGTTCCTGATTTGCTTCAGTTAGCACTTGGAAACTGGTTTTCCAAATACAAATTTTATGTCAGCTGGATCAGAGTATGAAATGTGCTTTTCTCAAATCCTGCCTCTCAGGATTAGATGAGATTGCAGATTATACTTCCAGAAACTTCTTAGAAAGTTTCCATTCTTATAAAGGTTGTTGCTGCAGGTTCACCAAGCAGTAGACTGATCAGTTCTTCAGTCTGGCTATTGAGAGCTGTCACAATTGGAGCACAGACACTCAGTTCTTTTAATCCCTGTTTTTTATAACTCTATGAATGTTCTTACTAACTGTAATCAAGTCTCCAGTTTGAGATTTTAAAGCCATGTTTTATATTTGTCAAACTAAAGCTACTTAATATTTTTAATGAGATGCAATTTGTTTAATTCTGGTCTGCAGTTTACAGCAATGCAGCTTCTATCTATTCCAGTTGGGCTTGCTTTTTAGATAAAATGTTGGTGTGGTTGTGATGAACCCCCAGTTGCCCTATCACTTGTTTACATGAGCAGCCTCATGGTTCATATTTGAGGAAATTACAGTTCTGATGATGAGGCTTCATCTTGTCCTTGCTCCATGAAGCAGGATGAGATGTGCCATATGCAGCATCCAAATACATATCCAATATATATATTCCCCACAGTTCCACAGCATTAATGAATGTGAACCTGCTCCCTTCAGCATACTTGATACGTCAAGTTAGTACTAGACTTCCGTAATTGAAAATGGGGAAGACGTTTTACTCATGTCTTCATTTACAATCACTCTTTCACTTGCCACAAAAATCAGTTCCAGAAAGCAGAGGTATGTTGCTGTTATCATGAACATTAGATCTAGTTTCTAAACTGCCTGACCAGAATGGGTGTAATTGACTATCAACACTGCATGTACTTCCATTCCCTGCCCTCCCTTGTGTTGAATCAAATGGAGTGAGTGAGTGATGCAGCTGAGCCCCGGTAATGGAGCTGTGTATTGGATCCTGATTGCTTGCATGTACCTCAGCCAAAACTCCTTTCCATGGACAGACTATCAATGCTTCATTGCTGGGGGAAGGTGGAATCAAATGTTGCAATGCTTAAAAATAGGGCATTATCTCAATCCTGCAATCATGAATCAAGCTTAAGTCAAAAACCACCATTGGCAAAGTTGCATTAAAGTTTTTAATTCCGTAGCCTGTCCTGCCAGGTGGTTGGACGCCTTCTGGATTCACTTTAATTACATCAGTGACCTATGTTGATCAGAAATCCATTGCAGTATATTCTGGACTAAGTAGTTGAATATGTCTTAAAGAGTATAAACAATATAGGTGATGATTCATTGAAATTCTTGGAAGTGCTTTGAAATCATGCTTTGAATTTGAGAACTGAATTCGATGATGTGGCCTGAGTTCTGATTCCAGAAATGCCAGAGTCTTTTACGTGGGGGGGATAGGTCCAATCAGGTGATGGTTTTGTTTGTTGTGTATAAGGACTGGAGAATGTTGTTCAGTAAATTTAGCAATGGTTTTGTTTGTGCTCAGCTTCATCTATCCTCTATCTTTCTCTTGCTCTTCTGCCCTGCAGACAACTTGATGGAAATGTGAAGTTTGTTGGGTTGGGATTAATGAGTGCCACAGGGGGAGCCTCATCCTTACGTCCAGAACTTGAAGGAGAAAACCAAGTAGCCTGGTCAGCTCTCTCCTTCACTATTTTACATTTTGGGTGAGCTTTCATCGCTGCACAGATTTTGATTTTTTTTTAAAGGCAGCTGCCCTTACGGTAAGGAATGTTGTCATGCATTTGTGTATTAAAGGGGCTCTTTGAACATGAATGCCTTAATAGGTGGGCTTTGGTTATTCATGTACATTAGAAATATATGAAATAAACCAAAGTGGAAAGTTTGAGTTTCCAGATCTGTCCAGAGAGGAGAGAGAACAAGTTGCAGTATTCATAGTAAATGGTTTGGTATCCTTGGTAAAACCCAGGAGAAGGTTTAACTGGAAGGTGTTGGTAAATTCATGGTGAGTGTTTGACCCCTAACGCCACTAATAACAGATAACATCTTCACATCCACTGATTTGGACGCAGTGGCTTTTCATGGGTTCCCCTCCATTGCTTCCATTTGTTTTCCACGGGGCCGTGCAGAGGGAAAGCAACTCAAATGACTCTGCAACACTTTCCCTGCTGGAATATCGGAACATGCAGATGACACAATCCATTATTAAGCTTTCAACAAACCCATTTTCCTTAAAGTTATCATTGTTTTAATGAGTTAAATTTGTGTCATCATATTTTGATAGTTTATAAAATTACAGAATTTTGCTATGAAAACTATTGCAGTAAATCCTTAACACAGCACACAACTTTTCTGCACAGTGGTCATAGCCAAGGTTTCATCAGTCCAAAACCATTTGAAATGTCCATGCGCTTTCCCCAAACATCCATCCTCGATGCTGCTTCTACACTCAAGCCCTGATCTTTACTGATCATGTGTCCAACAGATGTGGTGGGCTCTTACTCAGCCAAAGTGAGAGACAGCCAAATGCATCTCACCAGTCAGCAGTTCTGAGAATTTGGCACAATTAAGCCAGTTAATTGAAGTTCATCAGGTTTAAGCAGCAGTTTAGTATGGATTTTAGTACTTCTGCAATGAACTGGTAACTGGGAAAGTGTCTAATGTTTCTATTGATCACACATTCTGTAAATGGCATCAAATGACTTTGTAGTACAAAATCCTGCTCGCACTCAATGCCTGTGCAATAGTCCCATTCATTGAATATTCTTTATAGCTGCCGGTTTGCTTGGGGGAGTTTCATTTCATTACTTCATGTAAAAGATTCCCTGAAATCAGGATGGAACTGCAGATACCATCCACCTCTGTCAACTCGAGTTGATCATCCACACTATTTTTCTCAATTATTTTTCACATTGCTAGCCCGTGGTGTGTTCAATTTCATTTAATGGCTGTCTCTGCAGAAGCAGACTTGCTCTGCTTGCATGAATCCCATTTGGAACCCACTTGGGCTACTGTGTTAATATGCACGCAGTCTAAAAGTGCTGAACTTTGCATGAGGTTTCTTGGTTTACAGTGATGGTAGTTTGGGGTTTTGTTCCATTGTGATGGTGCACGCACACCAATTCTGGCAGTTCTGGGGAGGAGGTTCATCCCGGGAATGAAAACATGGTCTTCTGAAGTTTCGGCTCTCCAGTGTGAATAGAGAGTGAACATAACTTTCCTATTCTCATCTAAATTGTTATTTCAGTCAAGTACTATTTTAAAGCCTTCCTGTTCTGATAGGAGGGGTATTTCAAGCTTGGAAGAGCTCGTGTTTCATGATCTTGACCCTGTGTATACTTGGTCCTTGTGACAGGTTGGAATGGGAGATGTAGCTACCCTTGGGCTGCAAGGTTTTCCAGTAGTTGTGTAGACTTCCAATGTAATTTAAGCAGCAAATCTCTGACTAATTGTGCAGGCTTCTAAAGGTGCATTTATGAGAATTTAAGATGTGTTCTCTGATGCATTTAAACTGTTTCAGTCTGAAACAATCCCAGCTTAGTTCTGGTTTTGTAGATGAGAGGTGTGGCTGAGTTATTTTAGAAGGTTGGTTACCTCTGACGCAGTTCCCACTTTTCTCCAAGTTTCACTCTCAGCACTCGCTGTGCACTCTGTCAGTTACTTGTGGCTTCCCCACAAGTAAAACCCCAGTGTCTACATTTGCAATTGTTTTCATTCCATTCCGTTGTAATCACATGACTGCGAAGGGTACACGAGGGCCTGAACAGAATGGGTTTAAAATAAATTTTAAATGACTTTCTTTGTGTAAATAGTTGTGTAAATATTGGCAATTGGAAATTTAGAATGGTAGAAATACTTTTCAGATTCCGATCCTATTTTTATTTTATACATATTTCTCAGTTTCAATCTTTCAGAGTAAAAGCCAAATGGCAGGAAATAGAGTTTGTACCAGTTTCTGAAGTATGTCTTTGGTTACCTGTAAATAATTTTAACTCGAATAAAAGTTGCTACTTTCAGTACAGTTGGTGCTGTAACTTGTTTCCTTGCACTTGCTTACTACTAATGATGCACCTTTTAAATCCACGGATGTATCTGTTGAATATGAAGTCATGGTCACAGCTGCCTCACTTAGTTCTTCTCACAATTAGATCCATTTAACCTGGGGTACAGTGACCACCTTTCAGCAAGCCATCTTCATCCGGAGGTGGATGCTCCCATGTCCCGATCATCGGCAAAACCAGTCTGTTGCCAGTGTGCCATGTGATGTCAAGAGGGTACCAGATTCGACAAAGGCTGTGGAATTTGAAACCACCTTGGCTGTCAGTTCCAAAGACTGTCCTCCACAACTATAACCAAGCGATCCAGTACAGCAAAATCACTAACCTCTGCCTAAAAATGTGGGGAAGTGCCCTGGTGTTTCTTTCACTAATCCAGTCTCACTGGTTACCACCTTCAGTCTGGACTTGATCATCAGCAACATGTTGGAACGCTGTTAAGTGCCACCTATTCCTCATGACCTCCACCAGTTTGGAGCTGCTGAGGATCACTTTGCTCCAGACCTCATTAAAGCCTTGGTGGAAATATGGGCAGAGAGTGAAGTTCTAGACAGGTGAGTGAATCTCCTTAATATCAGGTAACATTTGAATGTGGCATCAGTGGCCAAGGTAAAACTGATACTGGTGAGAATCGAGGGGGGCCCTTGCATTGGCTGGGGTTGTGACGCATAAACGGAAATGGTTCTGGTGGTTGGAACTCACACTTCTCGACCCCAGCTGTTCCTGCCAAGTTCCAAAGGGCCAAGTCCTGATCCCAAGCAGCTACAACTGCTGCAGAATTACTCCCCAGTGCTGGGAAAGGTGTTTGCTGATCACAATTTCTCAGAAGCTGAAGCAGCCCACACATGCCTGCATTCAAGATCTGCGTTCAAGTTGGTAGGTGGCAATTTAGTACCAGACAATGACTAAATCCACTAAAGTCCACAGTCCTGAAGATCCCCAGGTAACACACCCTCCCTGAACCGATGTAGCTGCCAAGGCTGCACAATGAAAATGTGATGGCATGCTGTCCTCTCACCTGAGTGCAAGGAGCTTGGCACCAACCAAGGCAAAGTATCTGCTGCTTTAATCACCCTATAATTTGTGATAGCCATATGCAGGGACTTGGATGCACTGCTAGCTCCCACTGTGTCTACAATTCCTGTGGTGATCAACACTCAATATTCACATGATGTAGATCCCCTTCATTAACTTTTTAATTTGGAGGAATGGAGTTGACGACATAATATTGCTTTGTTTCTATTGAGAAATTTTGG
>JARFYF010000064.1:9213439-9226181 GCA_030265395.1 Rhina ancylostomus
ACTCACACGACAGTCTCGATGAATCATTCCTAACATTCACATGACCTTTCATACCTTCACTCGCTTGTCACCACTGTAAAATCACTCACATCTTAATGCTACCACACACTGCCAGCTAATGTATCATGACAAGCACATCACGAGGACAAAATGGTCAAAATACCAACTACCCACCCACTGGGCATATCCTGAGTGTGTGTCTTACCTGTACTTTGCCTGCCCCACTTTCTCTACACAGTAGTTCACCCATTGACTGAGGAAGCTGGAGATGGCCACGGATTAAGACTTCAGACTGTTCAGGACTGATAGCCCAGTTTCAGACTGCAGCTTCTCATTTAAAATACCTGTAGTCCACGTCTCCATCTCATGAGACAGACTATCCAACAACATTTACTGCAAAAACCCACCAACTCTCCCCTTGTCTTTTGTAAGGATGCCATTCCTTTCTCTCAGTTTCTCTGTCTCCACCTCATCTGTTCTTGAGATGAGACCTTCCACTCCAGGACATCTGAGATGTCCCCCTTTTACAGAAAGCAGGCTTCATGCCCTCCCCCCCCCACTGTGGTTGATGGAACCCTCATCCATTTCTCTTCCATCTCCTGCATCCTCTCTCTGCACTGTAGTAGCTAGCTGACTGACTGACAATATTCAGTACGTTGACACAGTGATGGATTACAACTGGGGTCCTCCTTAGAGAAAGCTGAGAGACAAAGATACTCTCCTTTGATAGGGTCTCAGTAATCCTTGTAACCTGTGACTCTGCACCGCTAGTATCCAAGTATTCAAGACAGCCTCAGCTTACGTGACTGCAAGCAGAGCTCACACTCGTTTCCGGTCATTCAAGCGCTGGGTGGTTTCTGCTTTCTCTGTAAGTGAAGCTGACCAGATTTGTACCAAGACATAGCACAATCTGTAACACACTTCTCTCTGTATTGGAGAAAGTGGTGGCACATAATGATCACCAACAGAGCAGCTTGGCAGGGTTAACTCTGTCAATTACAGCCACCAACACATGCTTGCAGACTGCAGCAGATATCTTGTCCAGGATCTGCATGTGATTAGCCTCACAGCCTCAGAGGCCTACATCCAGGATAGAGGGTAAGATATCTTTCTCCAGAGGTCTCCAGAGAGGACTTTGATGAAGTAGCTTGCTTATAAAGGCTGAACAACATGCATAATGAGATACATGGGGCATTGGCAGGTATGGCAGATAGCTTGTGTGAAACGTCAAGGAGAATTGAGGTACCCAGTTCCTAATTTAACACAGAGGATTGCACGGTGTCTGAACTCATCCATTCTGGCATGGAAGAGTGGCCAACTGCATGTCAACCCTCCTGAACCTTACCTTTGTAACAGCAAAAGTGGAACCTTCCCAATGTCGGAATGAGTGGAAGCAGAACTGCTAATGAGCTATGCTCGCTACCATGTGAGCTCAGACTATCGCTGTCATGGATACCAGTGTTGCAGGTTTCTGCAAGCTACAGTGTTTGCTGAGGCTCCATCAAAGCAGAGTGGCTTTGCCTCTCAGCTCTCTCTCAGGATGACCCCATTCAGAATCCCATCACTCTGTTAGTGTCCTGAATGTTGCCTGCCAGCCATCTACCCACTGTGGTGCTTCTGGTGAAAAGCTGTGGACTGAAGCTGGGCTGTCAGTCTGGAATGGTACGAGGTCTTTGTCCCTGGTCATCTCCAGCCTCTTCACTATAAGTGAGCAGCCTTCAACCAGCTTGTCCTCAGCTACTGGGGAAACAGTAAGAGAGACAAAAGTAAATGTGAAACAAGTACTAAAAGGAAGGATGAAGAGTGATTAGTTGATATTTTAGTTTTGAGTGGATATATAAGTTTGGAATGTTGATTTAGTTGTCACTTATATTCATGGTTTTCCATCACTATTGTGACGAAGGGAAGGTACATGGGGCAATGATTCAGCGGGGAATTTTGTTTTCCTTTCTGTATTTTTGTCCACTCTTACAAAATAGATGTTTCTTCCAGCTGAGGATTCAGTAACAGTCCCCAATTTCCTGAGAGGTTGGTGGTGAGCTGCCTTCTTGATCTTTGGTTGTGTTGTGGTGTGCACTCCCACAGAGCTGTTGCTTTGGGAGTTCCAGATTAAGGTCCAAGGCCTTAGTGTGGCACGGGTAAGGTGCGATGTACCCCTGCAGTTTTTGGCTTCTCCCTCCAGATGGTGGAGCCTGTGGACCTTCCATGCACTATTGAAGTTTCTGCAGTGCATTTCATAGCTGGGACACACTAAAGCCATCGTGTAGTCATGGCAATGGGACAGAACATTCATCATACTGGAAGGCTGTGTAAATTAATAGTCTGCTTTGTCCTTTATTTTTGTTCTTGGTGTTTTATTCATTCAGGCACAAAGTATTTGTGAGTGCTATTGGAGGTACACTTATCCAAGCAAGTGGAGAGAGTTCCATTCCTTTCCAGACTTGTGCCTTGCAGATGGTGGAAAGGCTTTGGCACTCAGGGGTGAGCTCCCTAGCACAGAATACTCAGCCTCTGTTGCACTGTAGCAGCCCGAGTAGTTGTATGTCCAGTCCAGACAATGTGGCCCTCAGGACATTGATGATGATGGTTTTGACGTTGGCCGTGCCATGCACTGTTGAGAGGATGTGCCTGGAGTTTTACTAAAGGTGGTAATTCTCCGGCACATGGGTGATGTTACTGACGTCTTGTCAACCTATAGCTAAATGTTTTATAGTGGTCTTTCCAGATTGATTAATTCTTTAAGCTCTGTTGAAACTGATCAGGCTTCTTTCTAAAGTGAAAAGCGGTTAACCAGCCTGTTATAACATGTACAGAAGGTGCCTCTTGATGCCTCCTCAACTGAACCCCCTTCTCCTTCTCCTCGTACTACTCCACCTCCTCTTGTTGAAGTGAGAGGCCCTTTCTACAATGTATTGGAGTGCATCTCCAGAACAGTTTATGCATCAAAGCCTTTCCTCAGAACCCCTGCGTTGCCTCCACTGTAGATCATCTGGCTTCATGTCATTGTAAAACTCTTCTTGTTCTGGAGCTCTCACTGGGGTCAGGATCCAGAGGTTCAGAGGTGAGCCTTTGTTCCCCAGGCCAGTCTGTCAGCTTGGTGTTGTTGGGCACAGCTGATGGCTTGTGTTTGAATGAGCAAGTGCAAGATCATCATGGGTAGACCACTGACCGTCAATACTTTCTGTATATGGTCACAGAGTGCTTGAATATAAAGGGAGTGAAACATCTTGTCTTCTTGTGTAGGTCAGAGTTCTGGCATGGAGTCTTTAATGGTGTGTGCATGCGGTCTAGCACTCCCTGCAACATGACGGAACATGCAAGGTTGACAAAACTGCAAGCCTCAACTATCTGCTGTTGCCTGTTGAGTAAACAATGCCCGCCACTTCCCTTTTCCAGAGGTGCACTGCCGTTATATAAATATTCCTGAATCCCATGCTTTTATGCCTCAAAGGAGGTAGGTGGAAAGAATTTATGGGCAGAATGCTGGGGCAGAGTGTCCAAGGACTTTCTCACAGTATAACGATCTCATGACCACCTTCTCTGAGGAACTGTTTCTGCACTTACTGTTCCTTGATGAAGTGTAGATGGGTTCAGTGCTCTTGGAAAACAAACCCTCCTGGGTCAAGTTCTCCTCTCCTCCCCTCCCCCAACATCTTGGCCTGGAGTTCAGGCCCTCTCCTCCTCCCAGCTGCATTGGAAGCCCAGTGCTACTTCCACCAATGCACTTTTAGAGTCATACAGTGTGGAAACAGGCCCTTCGGCCCAACTGGTCCATGCCAACAAAGATGCCCATCTAACCCATTTGCCTGTGGGTTATCCCTCTAATATCCCTCTAAACATCTCCTATCCATGTACATGTCCAAATGCCTTTTCAATAGAAAAGAAGCCCTGTCACCCAAGAATGACGTGTCAGAAACCTCAGGGTGCCTCCCACTGTCAGAAAATCTCAGCTGTCCACTCTAACTCAATCCCTGAGAAACTTGCACGTCACTGAAGATTGCTTTGACAAGTGCAGGGAGTTGAGCTTGTGGGTTCTCCTGCTATTGAATGGCAGGCTTCTCCCCCATGGTCAACTTATGCTGTTCACTACATTTGTGTAGCCCAGATTGGTAGAGCAGGCTTCAGATTAGCAGTGCATGCGGATTGACATCACCATTCCACACAGTTCCACCATTGGACGTGACACACACTTCTGGCCATGTGCTTTTTACTGGAGTTGATTCCTGGGATGAAGTGGTTGTCTTATTAGGAAAGGTTTAGCAGATTGGGCCTATACTGTCCTCAGTGGATTTTAGAGGAATAAGAAACATGCAAGTTTCTGAGGGGGCTTAACAGGGTGGCTGAGAAGAAGTTTCCCCTCATGGGATAATCTAGAAATAGGGAATAAAGTTTCAGAATTAGGGGCTTGTCCATTTGAAATGATGAGAAGAAATCTCTTTTCTCAGTGTCTCTTGTGAATCTTTAGAATACTCTGGACAACAGAGCCATGGAGACTGAATCAATGGATATCTTGGAGGCAGGGATAAACAGAGTTTTGATCTCCCGCAGAGTCTCTCCTCATATGAACCATTCCCCAGAAACCAATCTCTAGGGTTATGGAAAACAGACAGGAAAGTGGAACCAAGATCCAAATAGCTATGACCTCTTTGGATGGTGGTGAAGGCTTGAGAAGTCATATCCCTATTCCTGATCGTATGTATTAGTTGAGGCAAAAATGTTGACCAGGATCCTTATAGAATCCCATGCTTGTTTTCAATCTTTAACTTTCAATATAGCAGTCAGAAGGAGTCCAACTATGTTTCAATCCTTGGGAAGGGAGTTAAGGGCTCGTGTCAGTTTTAAGTCCACCATCTTCAGAATTGTGGATGCTTCTGTCTGAGCTACCCTTATACCGAGCATGACATATTGAGAGGGGGCAGAGACCCATCAAATCAGGTGCTTTCATGAAGGGGAGAGTGAATGGTTGCATGGATAATATGTGATCCAAGTCCCTCTGATGGTGTGTCATGGGGACTCAGATTAAGCTAAACACTCTGATAAGAGATTAACCGAGCAATCCCTTCAAAAATGGGTGTTCCCTGAATAAATAATAGTCACAAAATATCTTACGTAACGGTGGTAAAATTGGTTCAGTACTCGATTTCCAACTGAGGAAACCCTTCAGCCAAACATTGTCCTTTTTGTTTGGATGTAGTCATTGACAGCACGTAAACCAGGCCATTTAGCCCACCATTTACATGCTGACCATTAAATATCCAGCTATATTAATCTCACTTACTCACACTTGGTCTTTAGCCTTTTATGCCTTAGTGATTCAAGTGCTCATCCCCAATACTTCTTAAATGTGAGAGTACCTGCCTCCAACACTTTCTCGGGCAGTGAGTTCCACAATAAAATCACCAGCTGGGTGAAAAAAAACATTCCTCAGATCCCTTCTAATGCTCTTCCTCACCATTGAATTATGCCCTCTGGTTTTAGACATGGCAGTCATGGGAAAGGTTTCTCACTTTTCACCATATCTGTGCCCCTTATACCTTGCATCCCTCTGTCTCTTTCTCCCCTCAGCCTCCTCTGCTCCAAGGAAAACAAACGCATCCTCTCCAGACCTTCCTCATAGCTGAAATGTTCCATCCTTTGCAACATCCTGGTGAATCTCCTCTGCAGCTTCACCAGTGCATTCACGCCCTTCCTCTTGGATGGTGACAGGACTGCACACAATATTCCAGTTGTGGCTTAACCAATAACCAAAGTTGTACCATGACTACCATGCCCTTGTCTTCTGTGCTCACAATTGTCTTCTTCGTCACCTAATCTGCCTGTGCTGCTATGGCACAGGCCCATATGGCACGGTAGTGTAGTGGTTAGTGTAACGCTTTACAGTGCCTCCGACCCAGGTTCAATTCCAGCCACTGTCTGTAAGGAGTTTGTACGTTCTCCCGGTGTCTATGTGGGTTTTGTCTGGGTGCTTTGGTTTCCTCCCACATTCCAAAGATGTACGGGTTAGGAAGTTGTGGGTGTGCTACGCTGGCACCAGAAACGTGGCGACACTTGCGGGCTGCCCCCCGAACACTCTACGCAAAGATACATTTCACTGCGTGTTTCGATGTAGATGTGACTAATAAAGAAATCTTATCTATCTTTAGTATAAGTGTTATTGGTTGTAAAAGGGTAATTGTTGCTTTAAGGCTGCTACCTCTGTACATACTGTATCAGGTGGTTGACTGCTCCTCTGGATTGCGGCATTGCTTGTAGAAGGCTCCTGAACCAGCCTGAAGGAGCAATTTGAATAAGCAGTCTTATTTGTTCGACTCCTGAGTCTTGCTGAATTTGTCCAGCACTTCACACTATGGTCAGCAGAAGCCAGATGCTCCAGCCTCTTAATAAAACTGAACAGTCTGACCAAACTAATAATTTACGCTAACAGGTTTAACAGAGTATTTAGTAATTTGGACCAGTAAGCGGCACTCGATTTTGCAGAAGGCACAAGGTGAAGTGGTGGTAATGCAGCCTGTAGCAGCTGAGTGATGAGAAATTGTTTGTTGCAGACTGTAAGGTATATACAGTAGATCCCAAATAAAATGCTGTTGATTCCATACTGTGACACATGTTGGCTGTTGGGAATGTCATGCACATAGTGTGTGCAGTCAGGGCTGAGTAATGGGTGTAATGTGTTAGGTTCATGTGGGTGGAGAATTCACTTGGATGCATGCAGGTCAAGGGGAAAATACAGTTATTTCTGTTCTGAAGGGTTTGTATCTGTGATTATTTTTCACTGTTAAGAGATGATACTTGATAGGGAGAAGGCAGAATTGAATGGTCCATGGATTAACAGAAGGCAGAAAGTCAGTAAACATTTCTCATGGTTTGTTCAAGTGCAAATGGATTGAGTGGTTTCTAATATTGTACCATTTACAAAATAAAATTTCCATTTTCATTTGGATCAGTAAAACACTTTTAGAGGCACTGAATTTATCTAACTTCAGACTGACAGGAGTAATGAAAGCATGATCCCAACACCATGGAGATTTCAGCTAAAGATAAAGGACGTGGCCCTTAGTTGCCTCCACCCATCACCTCCCAGCCTCTGTCTCTGTCTCCACCCTTCCCTCCCTCACCTGGCTCCATCTGCCAATCTACCCCTCCTCACCCGGAGCCACCTCTTGCTCCATCCCTCCCCTCACCTCTCTATACTGCTCATCTCCCCTCTACTTTTTCAGTCCAAATGAACGGGCTCGACCCAAAACGTCGGCTGTCCATTTCCCTCTACAGATGCTGCCTGACCTGCTGAGTTCCTCCAGCAGTTTGTTTTTTTTTGCTTCAGATTCTAACATCTGCAGTCTCTTGTGTCTCCATAAAGGAAGCAGGGAGTGAACATCCTGTCCCTTCAGCTGCCTTCTCCGTTTATTGTCTGATTCCCAATCCTACTTTCACACTATTACTATTATAAACACTGCTACTAAGTGGATCACAAAATCTTTCAGCACGGAAGATCATTTGGCTCCTAGTTCTGACTTTATCCATTTTTTGGGATCTGGACATGCCTGACAAGAACAACATTTATTATCCATCTCTAACCGTCCTTGAGAAAGTGGCGGTAAGCCACCTCCTTGAATTTCTGGTGAAACTACTTCCACACTGCTGTTGGGAAGGGAGTTCCAGGATTTAGTCCCAGTGATGATGAAGAACCAGCAATACATTTCCAAGTTCAACCTAGATAGGAACCTGGAGGAGCAGGTACTCCTTGTGCCTGTTGTCCTTGTTTATCTTGGAGACAGAGGTGTTGTTGGAATAGCCTTGGCAAGGAACTACAAGTTAATGGCTCTCACTGCAGCCTCGTGCACCAGCGATGGCGGGAATGAATGGTTAGGGTGTAGAAGGGACACCAATCAAGCAGAATGGTTTGTCCTGGATAGTGTTGAGTTTACTTGAGAGATGCTGGAGTGTCAGGAGGTGAGTCCAGTTGAGTTTATATTCAATGGTAAGCCCAAGGATTTTCCTGTGTACGATCTTGAAAAAGTTCCCCAATTAAGATATCTTTACTAGTCACATGTACATCAAAGCGCACAGTGAAATGGGTCTTTTTTGCGTCGAGTGTTCTGGGGGCAGCCCGCAAGTGCCGCCACCTTTCTGCTGCCAACATAATATGCCCACAACTTCCTAACCTGTACGTCTTTGGAATATGGGAGGAAACCGGAGCACCTGGAGCAAACCCACGCAGACACGGGGAGAACGTACCAACTCCTTACAGACAGTGGGCAGAATTGAACCCGAGTTGTCTGCACTATAATAGCGTTACACTAATCTCACTTCTCTCGTCTTTCTCAATAACCTTTATTTGTTTTTTGAGTCTTGTATTAAATTCTCTTTTGGAAGCTGCTGTTGAATTTGTCCAATATCTTTTCAGAAAATACTTTGCAGATCAACTCATATTGTAAAAAAACAATGTCAACTTCCCTTATGAGATCAAACTAAAGATTCATGTAATCACAGACAGAGGCCATTCAGTCTATCAATTTCCTGCAGGCTCTTTGAACAGCAATCTGTTCAGTTCAATTTCTCTGCTCTTCTGCTTTCACCCTGTTAGTTATTATTCCTTCAATAGCCAACTCAATTCCCCATTTGAAAGTACTTTTTATGAATTTTCCCCCAATCTTATAGGTAATAATTTGTATCACCAGTCCCTGTAAATTTTCCTCTTAGTTCTACTATTGTTTACCCTTTCTTTAAGTCTGTGCCCCGGGTATTGGAAACAACTTCTCTTTATTAATCTCCTCTAGATCCATGCTGATCTTGTACACCTTTATCAAACATCCAATCTTTTAGTTCTTTTATCAATTATCTTTAATCTACACTCAGTTGATGCTTGACCCTACAGTCAGAGAAAATGGTTTGCCCCCATGTTCCTGAGGCCATTAATAACTTTGAACAAATTGATTAGATTTTCCTTTCTTCATTTCTGCTTTAATTAGAACAAACTCAATTTCTTAACTGACTCCGTCTTACTGATGTCCATCACTCCTCATACCATTCTGGGAAACCTTTTGAAGACCTAGGCATCCTTCCAAAACCAAGGAGCCCATTGACTTTTGAAGGAGCTTTGCCAACTTGTCCTGTCACCTTCACAGACTGTTCATTGGCCTCCAGAACTCTTTGCTCCTGTACTGTCTCAAAATTGACTGATTTATCATTTATCTTGCTCATATTCCCTTCCAAAATATATTACTTCATACTTCTCTACATTAAGTTTCATTTACCACGATTCTTTCTGCTACACTTTTTCATTTCACATACATCTTAAGTCTTCCTTCTTCCATCCCCTGGCGAACACCACAGTATGTTTCTCTCCAGTCTGAAAAATATTCATTTTCCCACCACTGTTTGCTCTCTTTTCCTAAGTTAATTTCAAATACTTGCTGCCTCTCCCCTTTAACCCCAAGTGCTTCAATTTTGCTAAGAAATCCATTATGTTGTGCTTTATCAAATAACATTTCAATATCTAGCTGTACATCAACTCACATTATTGCTTCATCAAAAACTTAATCAAATTCATTAGATTTTATTTTCCTTTAACAAATCCACACTGCTTCTCCTTTATTAACCCTGGTCTTGCCAAACGACATTTCACTTTGTCCAAGACAGTTGTCTTGAAAGGTCCCCCATGACCACTATCATGCTGGATGGTTTGCAATTGACAGGCTAACCCCGTTCACCCCTAATGTTCAGGTACACAATGCTTGCAGCCTGCAGGACACATCCCATCCAAGCCTAGCAACTTTTCTATTGAGAGGATTAGTACTCTTTTAAATGCTGCACTTATATTTAGTTTAAACCTGTACAATTTTTCTGCAGCCCCATTCACTATGACATTTGTAGCATGGTATTATTTTCAAAATACTCCCTCAGCATTGTCTACTGTTTGCAATCGGTAACCTCCCTTTTGGTGCCTGATTAGCTGTACACTCCTCTGATTATTGTTCTGCTACTTATGTGTTTGTAAAGTGTCTTTGTGTTTCTTTTTACCTGTTGTAACTTTTCACCCACTTGCTCAGCAAGAATCTATTTACCCGACATTAAATATATTCACCACTCTTTGAGGAAGAGAGTTCCAAAGGCTCCTAAGCCTCCAAGACAACATTTTCACATCACCCTGTCTTAAATGGGTGACCCCTTATTTTTAAACGGTAACCCCAAGTTTCTCATAGGAGGAAATGTCCTGTCCACATCAACCTGCCCAAGGCCTTTCAGGATTTTATTTTTATGTTGTTCACTAACCTTTTAAGCCAGGATTTCCCAAACTATTTCTAAATGCAATAACTTAATACTTGAAACTTCTCATGATATCAGAGTCATCCAGGGCAAAGTAGCAAACAAGTAATGTGATAGCCAATAATGAATAATAGTTATTCATCTTTTTAGAGCTTGGGTTTTGTAGCAATACACGTGGAACAGGGTATAAACATGGAAAACTATTCTAGTTTGTAAAGGTATTATGTTATATACTCTCTAGCCCCGCCAAACCTCTCTCACTTTCTCCTCACCTCATCCTCTGTCTTTCTCTTTTCTTCCTTTCTCTCTCTCTTCTTTTCCCCCTCCCCTCTCACTGCCCCCTCTTTCTTGTCCTCTATTCCTCCCATTCCCATTCACCTCCCTCCTACCCTCTCAAAGGCTCTTGGTACCCAGGACTGAATGTTGGCAGTCCAAGTCAAGCCAGTCCCATGCCTGGACATTAACGGGGACTGCTGAGGCGATGGTAGAGGGCAGGGTGTATTGGACAGTTGTCGGACAGCGCTGCCATCCATTGGCTTTTTGACCCTAACTGAGGTTGTAACTCACAATTCCAGGAAGGCTGTCTGATATTTAAAGAGATATTATCTGTCTGATATTATAAAGAGAGTCTGACTCTCTTTGATATTTTCCATTCCAATTCTCCTCTGTCCTTTATGTCTTATGTTTAAATTTTCCATTTGAGTATAAACCTTACATTCATCTTGGCTACTTTTACTAATTCAAATTAACCTCTATGAAGCAGAAGTTTGTCTTTGGTTATTCGCGCTAAATGAGTGGTTTGCTGCTGTACTCTCCTCCCAGTGTTCCTTTAATGGGAAGCATGAACGTGTGAATGCCCAAGGAGCAGGAAGCCACATTACAAACTTCTGGAGAAAAGCTGGGGTTAAAATTGTTCAGATAGTGATTGTGTTATCCCTGTTTACACTTTCTCTGACCGACCTTTTCTTTCTTTACTTAACCCATTGCCACCTGCTTTAGATCTCACCATCATCCCTTTTGTGAGTTCACCTTTCCTGTGTTACTGTCTTCCACAGATCTCCCCTGTCCTTCTCCGCTCCACCTCCTTTTTACATATGAAAACATGAACTCGGAGCAGGAGTAGGTCACTCAACCCTTGAGCCTGCTCTGCCATTCAATAAGATTATGGCTGATCTGGTTTTAATCTTGCCAGTAACCCAGAGTAACCTTTCAACCCTTGCTTATCAAGCGTTTATATACCTCTGTTTTAAAAATATTCAAAGATTCTGTTTCCATTGCCCTTTGAAGGAGAGAGGTTCAAAGTCCCACAACCATCTGGGGGAAAATACTTTGACTCATCTCTTATTTTTAAACAGTGACTTCTTGTTCTAGATTCTTCCACAAGAAGAAACATTATCTCCTTTTCTACCTTGTCAAGACATCTAATGATATTAAAATTGGGTTATCTATAACAGTTTCCTGTTCTGACGAAGTCAATAATATGAAACATTAACTCTGAATACCTCTCCACTGATGCTGCCTGACTTGCAAAGTATTTGCAGTTTTTTTCCTTTCTTTGGTCCTGTGCACAGAGATAAGGGTTGGCCGTGGACCTAAAAGAAGAGTTTAAAAGTCCAGAATTCATTTTATGTTTTCGTTTGTGCTGAAATGTAGTATGCTGATAACTTGAGGGAACTAAACTCCAACTGTTTTCTTTCAGTTGGTGAATGAGCATGTATGCAACACTTTGTCGTAGTTAATGAAATACTGTGAGGTGCAATGACTTTTGTTTCATGCTAGCTGGCTACTTACAACATTCTCTTTCATTTCAGGTTTCCATCCACTGCTGTGTTCTGCCTCTCACACTTCGAGTGTATTCCTTTGTTTTCTACTCTCTCTCTTGCTGCCTCATTCACCCACAGGTCCTCCTCTGGTTACAACAGGCTTCCATTCCTGGGAACTGTTTGTAACCCCAAGAGTTTGCAGGTCAAGGACATGGCCAAGAACTGAGGTCCTGCATGCCAGAAGATGCCTGAAGCCCCACAGCAGCTGGCAAATCCATCCCACCGGTCTCCCAAATGTTTGTTTGTATGTATGGGCTGTACATACGTTAGGCATTTGTAACATAGAAGGTAGAACATAGAACAGTACAGCACAATACAGGCCCTTCGGCCCATAATGTTGTGCTGACCTTTAAACCTCGCCTAAGACTATCTAACCCCTTCCTCCCACAATCCCTCTATTTTAAATTCCTCCATATGCTTATCTAGTAATCTCTTGAATTTGACCAACATACCTGCCTCCACCACTGCCCCAGGCAGCGCATTCCATGCCCTAACCTCTCTCTGGGTAAAAAGACCTTCCTCTGATATCTCCCCACCCATTTTTTTAAAGCCATGCCCTCTTGTATTGAGCATTGCTGCCCTGGGAAAGAGGCGCTGGCTGTCCACTCTATCTATTCCTCTTAATATTTTGTACACCTCTATCATGTCTCCCC
>JARFYF010000064.1:9255378-9266840 GCA_030265395.1 Rhina ancylostomus
TGTAGACAAATAACAAGCAAGGGCCACGGTGAGGTAGACTGGGAAATCAAGAGTTCATCTTTTAGCATTCCAGAGGCCTGTTCAAGAGTCGGATAACAGCTGACCTTGAGCCTGGTGGTACATGCCCTCAAGAGGGTGGTGAGCCATCTTCTTGAGCTGGCAAACTCCTGAGTAAGGTCCTCTACAGTGCTGTTGGACAGTTGATTCCAAAACTAAGACTAAGAAAAATGATTGAAGATGGTGGGTGACTTCAAAGGGAACTTAGGGGGTTCCCAATACAGCTACTGTCCTTGATGGTAGAGTTTATGGGTTTGGGAAGGTGCTGTAGTAGTAGTCTGGGCAGACTGTGTGCTCTGCAACTGCTGTGTGCCAGTGGTGGGGAAATGGTTGGGATGGTGGATGACACATTGATTTATACTGGATGCGTTGAATTTCTGGAGAACTATTGGAGTCACATCAATACTACATATTCCAGTACACATATTCCATTGTAATTTTGATGTGTTTTGCAGAGTTGGAATGGCTTTGAAATAGCAAAAGGTAAACCATTCACCACAGGATCCACAGCTTTGACCCAGGTATTTAGCCGTGACACTTGTGTGGCATTTAAATCCATTTAAGTCTCCAGTTAATAGTGGCCCCCAGGATGTTGATAGTGAGATACTCAATGATGGTCAAGGTATGTGGTTAGACTTTTGGAGAAAGCCATTGCCTGGCCATTTTTGTGGTGTGAATGTTACTTGCTCATTATCAGCCCATGTCTGAATGTTGTCAATGACTTTGTTTTCTGAGGAGTTGTTGATAATGTTGAACTTTGGGAGGCATGGTGGCACAGCTGGTAAAGCTGCTGCCTCAGTGTGCCTGAGCCCCAAGTTCAATCCTGTCCTCGGGCACTGCCTGTATGGAATTTGCATGTTCTCCAATCTGAGTGCCTGAGGTTTCTCTGGGCAGTCAGGTTTCCTCCTGTATCCCAAAGACGTGTGACTTGGTAGGTTAATTAGTCACTGTAAATTGCTCCTGGTGTGTAGGTGAGTGTTGGAATCTGAGGCCAGCTGATGGGAATGTGGGAAGCATCAAACAACGGATCAATGTAGGATTGGTGTAAAAGAGTGGTTGATGCTCAGCACAGATTTGATGGGCGAAAGGGCCTATTTCCTTGCTGTATCTCTCTATGGCTCTATGACTGGAGTTATCAGCAGGGAACATCCCTGTTCTGGACCTATGATAGAAGGAATGTTATTGATGAAACACCTAAGATGGTTGGGTTTAAGTACACGTTTATGTCCTGGTGCTGGGATGTTTGACCTCCAGCAACCCACCCATCTTGTGTGAAGTGTGACTCCAGAGAGTAAGATTATCAAGGAATTATTCCAGTGACCGCAATTTTATTAGGACTTTGTGATGCCACACTCAGTTAAATGCTGTCAGTGCCGAGGGCTGTAGCTCTCACCTCTCGTCACACTTTAACCCTCCTGAGCATGTCTGAAACAAGGTTCTGATGAGATTTGGAGCTGAACAGTCCTGGTAAAACTTAAATGGAGCATTAATAAGTACACTATTGGTCAGTAAGTTTCCCTGATGACACTGTCAATAACATCTTCCATCACTTTACTAATGATCGGGGAAAGACTGATGGGGGCAGCAATTAGCAGGATTGGATTTATCTGTGGACAGGACGTACTTGGGAAGAATTCCACATTGACAGGTACATGCCAGTGTTGTAACTATACTGGAACAGCTTGGCTAGAGGCACACTGATTCTGCTGAAAGATGTTGGTTCCTGGTGTAGATGTTGCCTGCTCTCATATCAGAATCAGGTTTATTATCACTGACATATGATGGGAAATTTGTTGTTTTCCGGCAGCAGTACAGTGCAAAGACATAAAAATCTATAAATTACAAAAATAAATAAATAGTACAAATAAAAAGGAATAACGAGGTAGTGTTCATGGGTTCATGGATCATTCAGAAGTCTGATGGTGGAGGGGAAGAAGCTGTTCCTGAATTGTTGAGTGTGTGTCTTCAGGCTCCTGTACCTCCTCACCAATGGTAGTAACAAGAAGAGGGCATATCCCAGGTGGTGAGGCACCTTAATGATGGATGCCCCCTTCTTGAGGCAGCGCCTCTTGAAGATGACTTTAGTGGGGAGGGTTGTGCCCATGATGGAGCTGGCTGAGTCAACAGCCTTCTGCAACCTCTTTTGATCCTGCACATTGGAGTCTCCATACCAGGCTGTGATGCAACCAGTCAGGATGCTCTCCACTGTACATCTTTGAGATGTGTAAGAAACTTTGGTGACATACCAAATCTCCTCCAACTCCGAGTGAAGTACCATTCATTTACTGAGAGCTGAATTAATTGGCCTAAGATTGCCACTGTGATGGTGGGTTCTTCAGGAAGAGGAAGACTTGACAATCAGCCACTCTGCACCTCCTCCTAAAATGGGTTACAAATGTCTTTTGGCTTTTGTCTTCAGCACTCACACTGGGTTCTGTCACCAGCCAAAGATGGGGATATTCTTGGAGACCCTTTCCAACATTGGCTGTTGGGTGTAGGACTGCAGTGAGAAAGTAGGATTATTTACTCCGGGATTATTTAGTTCAGTCTATTGTGTGCTGCTTTTGCCGTTGAGCAAGCATGTGGTCCTGTGTTACAGCTTTGGAAATTAGCATCTCAGCTTTAGGCATGCCAGTTGCTGCCCTGAGTATGTTATACCAGAGTTTATTGTTGGCCTTGGTAGACAGAGTGAGCATTATGCCAGATTGTAGTGGAATACAATTCTGCAAATGTTGTGACTCATCCAGTCTTCCCGGAATACCCATTTTTGAGATACCAAATCTGTCCATTTAGAACAAGGATAGATCAGTACAAGTGTAACTCTTTTATTCAAAAAGCAAGTAGGAAACTACAGGCCAATTAGCTTAACGTCTGTATGAAAACGTTAGAACCTATTATTAAATATGTTATATCAGAGCAATTGGAAAAATTCAAGTAATCGGGCAAAGTCAACATGGTTTTGTGAAAGGAAAATTGTTTGATTTCAAAAAGGTATCAAAAATTATGAAGGGCATAAACAACAGATAGCTCGAAACCTTTCTCTGTAATGGCAGTGTCAAAAACTAGAGGGCATAGGTTTAGGGAATGGGAAGAAGTTTAGAGGAGATCTGAGGAAGAATGTTTTTTCACTCTGAGGGTAGTTGGAATTGGGAACACCCTGGCTGAGTGGATGGTAGAGGCAGGTACACTCACAACATTTAAGAGGTATCTAGACAAGTACTTGAGTTATGAAGGTGCAGAAAATGACAGATTGTGTACTGGTTAATGGGATCAGTGTAGGCAGATGACAGACATGGACATAGTGGGCCAAGAGACCTGTTTCTGTGACACAAGAGATTCTGCAGATGCTGGAATCTGGAACACAAGACACACAATGCTGTAGGCACTTAGCAGGTCAGGCAGCATCTATGGAGGGAAATATACAGTCGATGTTTTGAAACGTCAGCTATTTATTTCCCTCCACAGATGCTTGCCTGACCTGCTGAGTTCCTCCAGCATTTTGTGTCTGAGGTCTGTTTCTGTGTTGTGACTTTTATTGGAGTTCTTTGAAGAAGTAACGTGCTGTAGAACGGGTAGATACACTGCACTTAAAGTTCCAGAAGGTATTTGATAAAATGCCAGATCAAGTTATTGCAGAAAATAAAAGCTCATGGTGTAGGAGGCAACATATGGGTGTGGATGGAAGGATGCTAACAGGGGAGTGTAGGCATAGATGAGTCTTTTTCTGGTTGTCAATATGCGTAAAGTTATGTGCAGAGATGGGTCCTGGGTCCTCAATTTTTTACAATTGATATAAATCCTTTGGATAAAGACACTGAAGACACACTTGCTAAATTTGCTGATAACACAATGGAGAATGAGTTGTAAAGAGGATGTAAGTAGTTCACATGGGAATGCAAAGATTTGGTAAATGGAAGATAAGGTGAGAAAATATAAACATCCATTTTGGCAGGAACAATGAAAAAGGCAAATTATGTAAATAGTGAGTTGCAGAGGGATCTGGATGTCCTAGTGCATGGGTTAGGGTTCAAGTACAGCATGTAATGAGGAAAGCAAACAGTTTGTAAATGCAAAGGGAACTGAATGCAGTTATACAGGTCATTGGGGAGACCCACCTGGAGAAATGTGTATAGTACTGGTTTATGTAAGGAAGGATGTTAATTCACTGGGATGGGCAGGTTGTTATTTGAGGAAAGGTTGGGCAGTCTAGGTTTGTATCAGCTGGTGTCAGAGCAAGAGCTGAATTGATTGGAACATGTAAGATTGCGAGGGGTGACTGTGGAGAGGCTGTTTTCTCGTGGGAGAATCTAGAACTGAGTCAGGTTAAAAACAAAGGGTCACCCAATTAAGACAGAGTTGAGGCAATCGCTTATCCTTCAGAGGATTGTGAGTCTTTGAATCTCTCTTCATTCGAGCCCAGTGGAAGCTGAGTCTTTGCATGTTTTATGGCAGAGGTAGTTACATACTTGATAAGCAAGGGGATGAACGATTAATATGGGCAGATGGGAATGCAAAGTTGGTGTTGCAATTAGATCAGCTGTGATCTTACTAAATGGCAGAGCAGGCCAGGAGGACTGATGACCACCTCCTGCTCCTACTGTGTGTTTGCATGTTTGTAACCTGATGGAAAGTTTCAGTGTGAGAGTCATGGGCTGATCTATCTGCAACAGATAGATTGCGATCTTACCAGTTCCCTACATGGTTGGAAGAAGATATCTCTATTCGTGTACTTAAATCCTCTTGTAACAAAGTCCAACCTTCCAAACTGCTCTCTGTACTTATGCACCCAGCTTCAGGGATTCGGTCCCTAGAATGGAACCCAGTGCCCTCCACTGGTCTGATGTTCAGGAACCCAAAAAGGTCATGTGTAATCTACAGCTGCCAAAGGAAATGGTCGACATGGGTACAATTGCTATGTTAAGAGACATTTGGACATGGCATGGACAAAGGTTTTGAGGGACATGGGCCAAATGCAGACAAATAAGACTAGCTCAGGTAGGCAACTTGGATAGCATAGATGAGTGGGGCTGAAGAGCCTGTTTCCATGCTGCATAACTCTGTGATCCTATTGACGACGATGTGTACAAGTACGTTTATTGCATTTGGTGATTCACTCTTCAGCTTTCACTCTGGCAACTTTGTCCTTCAATGCTGAACCAAGTCAGTTAGTGGTGTGCTGAGCCACTCATGGGGATGGACATTGAAGCCCTCCCATCCAGAGTACATTCTGACCTTTGCTTCTCTCAATACTTCCAAGTTGTTTTAGAAGATATTATACAATGGGAATTTACTGGGCATTCATATGAAAAGTCTAAGACACCTAACCAATGGATAGGCTACAAGTTATTATTGAGCACAATTCTGCTGCATTTTTATACTTGGGATTTACACTTCAGTAAATTTTTCTTCACCAACCTCTTCAACCAGCCAAACCTGCCCCTCACCCCTCTAACATTCACGCACAACCCGAGGCCCAGTCTGTGTCAGTTGTGATAATGAGATAACCTACCATAGATATGCAGGAGTTAATGGTGGTCATGAGGTGGGAATATTACCTGGAAACAGAGTGAAATGATATTTTGGCTCAAGAACAACTTTGTGACCCAAAAGGCCAAACACTTAGATTCTAAACACAAAAGATAATTAATATTTACTGTCAGATGGTGCAGTCCCAATGCCAATTGGAAAGTAAGCTTCACTTTCTAATGTGCAGTAACCAAGATAAACCTAAATAAAGTTCTGCAAGAATTCAAGTCTGCAGGTGAATTCTTCTAGAATCCATACCAAAAACTTGATGCCAGGAGGGGAGGACTCTTTCTCTGTCCCGACAAACCTCAGGGCTGACTGGCCTGGTGGGAAACTTTAGCTGGGACATAGGGAAACACCTCCCCTTTTATGATCAGTGGGTGTGGTGAGGGACCTGATTTACTGGTGAACAGATGGCTGGAGGGTCACCCACTTGATGTTTCTCAAACACCCTGACATCTCTCAACCTGTAAAGAAAGTAAATGAGTCAAAGCCATAACAGGGGCGGTCTTTGGATTGGTAGTCCAGTAATTAATCACTTCCCATTATTCCTGAAGTAGTGCAGAACTTGCTGTTTGTTCTCAGTCTGGTGAATCTTACCCCACCTGCTTCCATTTCTATCACCTTACCCCACTTCCCTGGCCCCTCTCTGCCAAAGGAGATGACGACAAACATTCAGCATGCGTTATCTTCAGTTGTTACCTGGATGTTTAGTATAAAAAGGCAGATCTCTTTCTATTGAAGTGCTGTTTCTCACACAGTTGTGAGAAAGTACAAGCAGAAAGGGAGTAATACTTTATTTTAATTGAAGAAAAATCCTGAAAATGTGCTATGATGCTCATTTTATAAATACAACACGTTGCTGGCTGTCTAAAAGCATCAGAAGAAACTCCAGCTTGAGCAGATAAATGTTTCTCATGGGGAAAGGCAAAAACACAAAACAGATCCTATTTCAAGATGAAATAATCTCATATCAAGCAGCTGGAGAATGGATGGTATGGAAATTATTTTTACTTTTTATCCAACTCATCCTAAACCTGCCCTGAGAGTGTTAAACACAATACCGAGGAAGGTTTATTTATTAATAATAAAAAATAGAAAATGCTGGAAATACTCAGCAGGTCAGGCTGCATCTGTGGGGAGAGAAACACAGCTAGCATTTTGGTTGAAGGACCTTCGTCAGAACTGGGAAGAAGACAAAAGATGCTTGCTAACCCACAGGCAGGGTAGGGGAGGTGGATATCTCTGATAGGGCAAAATTGGGGGTGATCATGGGGTTAAGCTGGAAACAAAGTTACTTGGTCAATAAATGAATGGGAGCAGTTAGAGAATGAGAACGTAGACAAAAGCATGTAGTTGTGGAATTCAGAGCAGGGAGATATGCCTGGCAGGTTAAGGTTTATTCATTACCTGATATATCCTGTACCTGCCCTGAGACTGTTTGATGGAACAGTGCAGATGGAAGTGTTCTCTCTTTGGGCTGTGTTTGTCCTGAAATTATTTTGATGGAGCAATGCAGAGGGAGCCTTACTGGTCATTTTATCCATGCTGTACCTGACCTGGGGGTAGCTGATCGGACTATGGAGAAAGAGTATTCCCTTGATGTAACCCTCATTTTACAAGCATACTAAATGATGGCATTGATTTCCCCCAGCACTGATGCCCCTCATTCTGGCTGGAAGAAAATTCACATTGAAGTTAAGGTAAATGTTTCAAAAAGAGACAACAAGAGGGTTAAGTATGTAGATGGAATTAAATGAAATAATTAGGAATTTATCTCTATACCATGCGTAGATAAGTGAATAATAAAAATCATGGGACAAAATCTGACTCAATGACAAAATGGCTCTGATACAGGTTTAATTGGTTTTCCAGAGCTGAGCTGAAGTACTGTTAAAAAAAAAATTTGAATATGAATCCTCCCACATGTCTCTGGAATCCTACAATATGCTTGATACCTCCATGAATAAATATTGTTTCTGATAGCTGGCCCTGATGGATTCTGTATCTAACAGTTGAATTAAGTTTTTTTTTTAACTCACCAAAGAAATTCGTTGTGTAATTGAAGAAAATTAATTGCTCTCTGCTGCCATGCCTCAGGAAAAGTGAAGGGTTTGTACTAGTATAGCCCTCTGCATCACATCTCAAAGCACTTCACACAGATGATTGTTGCAGCCATTTTAAGAGTGACATGATCAGATATATAGTGAGACCAAAGCTAGTGAATTCTGCTGAACTTGTTTAAATATAAAACAAATGGAACTTGTACCTCTTTATTCAGTGAGAGTCACAGGATCTATATCATACACCTGGATCGTGGAAAAAGCATTTAGAGCCCTTAGTGTGATGTCTTCTTCACTGCTGGGGTATTTACTGAAGTGCTCATAATTTGCTTGATTACTGGAGTTGGGCTTGAACCTACAGCATTCACCGGCAGTGAGGTGTTAATAAGTGACCACTTTAATTTTCACATGCTGGTGTTAGCTAACTGAAGAAACGGCTGCCTCTGTTGTCTTGCTAGATCTTAGTTGTTTATCCCACAAGAAGGAAGCTTGATGATATGGTCTGTTAAAGAATGTTTGTGGATTTCCCTGCATATGTAATGCAGTTGTAGCACTGTATATCCCCACTGAAACACCATTAATTACATCACTTGATTTTCCAGTGAAAATACACTCATAGCCCATAATCACAAGAAGATGTATCACACAAGCATCTTCAACTAGTTTTATTTGGCAAATGCCTAAAAGAAATATTCATTGCAGTTAATTTAGTTTTCTAGCTGAACACGTGCTGCAAAAGAATCACACTGCCTCACCATGCAATGAAAACAAAGGCACGAATGCCTGAGGCAGGATACTGTTCTTAAGCTGTCTAGGTCTGCTTGTGCCAGAAATGTATCTTTAGGGAGGTCAGGCTGGATCTGTGGGGATAAATGTCCTTGGGGATCAGTGCTTGAATCAACAGATTTATGTTTTTATTGTATTTTCTTCACAAATCTTTGAAAATATCTATCCAAAATCCAAGGAAGTCCATGAATATGTTCACGTACATTTACACTGCAGCTGGAGGGTTTTAAGACCAATGTGTGTAGTTGTTCCTGTTTACACTGTTTAACTGCTGACTGGGCTGTCTGTAACTGCCTTGTTTTCTGTAGAGCCCTCCTATACAAGCACCTGCAGAGCTGTCACTGAGAGATCAGATATCTCAGAATGTGAACAGTAGGACCTATCCATCTGAGCATTGTGATTTATATTAAAAGTCCTAATCTGGAAAATTAACTGTTTTTCTCTCCACAGATGCTACCTGACTCGCTGAGTGTTTCTAGCATTTTCTACTTTTACTTCACACTTCCAACACATGCAATATTTCGAGTAACAAGCAATCTGCTGGAGGAACTCAACGGGTTGAGCAGCATCTGTGGGAGGAAAGGAACTGTCAACATTTCAGATTGAAACCTTGTGTCAGGATTTTCATCCTGATGCTCTGAGTTTTGACCTCAAATGTCGACAATTCCTTTCCCCCACAGATGCTGCTCGACCCCTGAGTTCCTCCAGCAGATTGTTTGTTGCTCCAGATTCCAGCATCTGCAGTCTCCTGTGCCTCCAGATGCAGTATTTCACTTTGTGAACTCACAAAGATATTAGAGTCTAGAAGACTTCACCAAACAGTTTGTAAACCAGGTGTGGCATTACACTAGCTTAACGTTCCATTCAGCATCAGATCTACATGGATCCTCACTGGATTTCCCAGGAATTATATTCAACTCTTGATCACTGCTGTTTTAGCATAAAATGGAAGTTATTTTTCTCTTCACTAAATGGATTTAAATGAAGTGTGATACAGGGATACCAGAACAAAGGTTCCAAAGGTAGGAAAAAAAACTAAGTGATTTAGAAATATATACATTCCCCTGACTTCCCCTGTCCCTAGACCAATTGGTGAAGTGGTTGGAAGTCTGTTCTTTGATACTCTTCTAACAGTTGTCCCAATGCTGTGATGATGATTTGAGGAAGCAAATGAGATAGTCACAGTAGGGTCCAGCTTTTTCCCCTTCCAGCAGAGATTGCTGGATACATTCAGGAGCTGATAGTCTGATGGATTTCCATTTGTCTGAAATGGCCCAAGCTGTGCCCACAAGGACTCACACCGATCCAACCTCAGCGGCCCAAGTGCCTGTGGTACATACGCACCAGTCCATGTGTGCACAGGTGCAATGAAAATCTTACTGGCAGCAGCATCACAGACACATAGCATCAGATAAGCTGGAAGAAAAACATAAACATACAAATTGTTCACAAGAAAAACATAAATTAGACAAAATATACACCTTTTTTAAACAGGAAAGAACACAATTAGAACAAAAAAACTTGTAGGGCAAAGTGATCAAAGTGGTCACACCGAGGTAGTGATTGGGGTTGTGCCCGTTTGGTTCAAGAACCGAATGGTTGAAGGGATGTAGCTGTTCTTGAACTTGGTGGTGTGGGACTTCAGGCTTCTGAACCTCTTGCTCCATGGTAGCTGCGGGAAGATAGCACGGCCTGGATGGTGCGGATCTTTGGCTAAATTGGCCAAGTCCCTCGCACAGCCAAACCATTGCTTACTCATCTGTCCAGCAGCCAGTGTGAGAGACTGCGGATGCTGGAATCTGGAGCAAAAATCAAACTGCTGGAGGAACTCAGTGGGTCAGGCAGCATGTGAAGAGGCAGGAGGATGGTCAGTACTAGGTCCCTCCTATCTTCTGACCCTTCAGCCCGACTATGAGTTGCTGCACCGTGCCACTTTAGAGGTATCTGCTCCAATCTGGTACAGAAGCAGATTTCTGCAGCCAGTGAGGAACTGTTCAGCGGATTATTTTCGTTGGTGAAAGCGCATTGTAGTGGGGAAGGTGCAAACTCCGGATTCGGCCTTGCTCGGGTGTATTTCTTTCTGGACTGTTTGATTCCTAAATCCATTGACGGCTGAGTGGTTATGAACGAGGCACTCCGACTGTTCATTGCCTCGGTTTTGTGCTCCTTCATTGTATAATATCCACCGACAGATAGCGATCTTCTGCCCTTGACCGCTTTAAAACCTTTCCAATGTCCACCTGCCCTGTGCGACCCCAGGCTCCCAGTGGTGTACGGGGGTAACTCTTCCCCGCTCGGATTGTCCACCGCATATATCTCCAGATTCCTAAATCCATCTCAGCCTACCTCTCTCTGTTCTTACTTCTTTCTCACAGCACGTTCTCGACCTGATGATCCCACAGACCATCTCACCCCCTACACACCGTGACAGTCACTCTCCAGAGCCTCGGGACGCCTCTGTGGCTCCCTGGCCCCGTTATTTTCTCGCGTCGACTCACTTCTCTTAATTTTCTCATTTGAAGTTTCTCCTTTATTTTGAGCATAAAACAACAACCGGCCTTTGAGAGCGCCAGACTCATCTCCGGGGTAGGCTCTGCATTAACCCAGGAGCGACCTTACCCTCTCGGTCCTCCCCTCAACACACTCCGAATTTGACATTATTAATGCTGAAGTTTCCATGACATTTCCCAATGTCCCGACGGCAGTGAAGCTTTGGGTAGACAATGTCTGATTCACAACAGACTTTCAAACCCGCCATCAATCAGCTGCCGGCCGTCTGAACCTTTTATTTACAAACATTTACCAACACCAAACAAATCCGACTGCCGGGCTTTTTGTACCAAGTCTGTGGCTCACACCTCGAGTTCCACCCTGATACCCGTGCGCAGTGAGACCGGGGTCCCGCACATCTTTCAGTGTTAGAAATTGTTTTTAAAAATCTTCGATCTTGTTGATCTGTGGTATTGGTACCTCTCCCTCTCTCTCTCTCTCTCTCTCTCTCTCTCTCTCTCTCACACACACACGCGTGTT
>JARFYF010000064.1:9433828-9450863 GCA_030265395.1 Rhina ancylostomus
GAAACCAGCTGCCTGCTCTATCCATGCCCCTCATAATTTTAAAACTTCTATCAGGTCTCCCCTCAGTTTCCACCACTCCAGAGAAAACAAGCCAAGTTTGTCCAACACACAAATGCGTATAAATACTAAGTTTGAAAGTTACGGATGTATGAAAATATCAGATACTTCAGTTAAAGAGTCTTTATTTCAGCAAATATTGTGGACAGACAGTGTGGGTTTGCAGAATATTGGGTGGTGCCAGTAGTTTGAATTGTTGGCTCATGTTTTCTGGTATCTAGGCACTGAAGGAAGTTTGGGTGTTTGAGCGGAACCCATTGTATGTCTACCGGGAGTCCATCAGCAAGGTCCAGATTTGGATGAGATCTTCTTGCATTGTATCAAGACCCTGGCAGTTTATCAAATGAACAGGAAGCCACACAACTCCCCCTCCACCCCCTCCCTCCGACCATGCTATGGGGTATAAAGTGGATCTGATACTCATTGGAATTTCATGTTGCTTGCCCACCAGTAATCACTGGGTGTTATTTGGCTAGGTGGGTCTAACTCGGGCTCAAGGTTAGTTTTCAGTCTGGATCAGAAAATTCGGGAGGTGGGTGCTTTCCTTGTGAAGTTCGTGACTCACTCCAGAGGCGCCAGCGTTCACTGCGATGCACTGCTGAGCGAGTGCTGCACTCTGGAAGAAGCCATCTTGATGGTTGAGAAATAAAGCTGAGGTCCTGCTTCAATGGGTGATTAGCAGAGAAGATTACATGTATCTCTCTACCCTCTACTGCAGACATATATATGGACCGGTGTGTCAGAATGGCCACAAATATAATGTCTGACCCTTCCCACCCCTCCCACCACCTCTGTGTACCCTTGCCATCCGGAAGGAGGCTCCAGAGCATCTGCGCAAGATCCACCAGACTGTGCAATAGCTTTTTCCCCCAAGCCATTATAACCATGAACTCCCTCAAAATGCTGCTTCCCATCCCTCCATCCCTCCCTCTAACACCAAAGGATATTATGCGTACAAAAATACACCAGCATGTTCCCATGACTGCTTGGACACCCGCTGCATCAGCATGTTTATTTTAAGTTGCTTTTATTCGAGTTTCTTTTTAATGCTGTTGTCTTTCTGTCTTTTTTTTCTTAATGTGTCCTGTACCCTGATCTGTGGAGTATGGTATTTCGCTCCCATGCATGCTGAGTCTGTATATAGAACTGACTATAAAATTGATTCTGATTCTGAAAGTTAAAGATTCCATGGCACTGTTTCAATCAGACAAGACAGTTTTCCCTGCCACCCTCATCAAAATTTATCCCTCCATCAACATTCCAGAACAGATCCTCATTGTTACCATGTTTGTTGTTTGTGGGAGTTTGCTGTATGCAATTGGCTGCTACATTTCCCGCATTTCAACAGTGACTGCACTTCAAGAGCAGTGGCTATAGAACTCCTGGGATGTACTCAGGATGTGAAAAGTGCTAGAGAAATACAAATCTTCCTTTGTTTTTCCTTCCTTGATTAAAAAGCCAAGCCCATTTCTTTGCTCCTTGGCCATCCAGTTCACCATTTTATAGGTTCTTGGAGTAGAGTTCCTCAGATTCACTCCAAGGTGAGTGTGTGTGCGTGTGCGTGCACGTATGTGTGCATGTACATGTGGTTTTGCATGCAAACACACACATACGTAGACACACACTAATACAAAGGAATGCTGGTAGCTGCTAGAACCTGTCCAACAACTTTGTTGGATTCTAGTTGCACTGTGCACTTGTGGAAGTGCCATCGTTGTACATCACGTATTTACATGCATCATAGCTGAACTCCCTGAGCTTTAACACCATCAGCACTGGAACCTCGGGGGCAGAATTCCATTCTGCCTGTGGAATGGCAAATCTGGAAGAAGTTCCCAGTTCTCCCCCAACTGCTCTGAATCTTAAAACTAACTTGTTTTCATACTTCTCCACTTCTGACTATGGTAGTCAGAAGTGGAAAGTATGGTAAGAATCTATCTTACCATAGATTCTGCCTGACTTGCTGTGTGTTTTCAGCATTTTCTGTTTTTATTTTAAGCTCCAGACCCTTATTTCCAACCTGGACTGAGCAGTTTTGAACTCATGACTTCCCAACAACATCAATAAAATGGCAGCTGGCATCCCACAACTTACACTGGTTCCTCAAAGAGGATTAATTTACACTTTGTGTGGCTCTCTGTGGTGGCTTTCTGTGATCTCCCTCCTCTACTGATCTTGAATTCTACCGTGGGAATTATAATTTCAGGAGATGGGGGAGGGAAGAAGTGAAAGCAGTGGGCGGTTTGATATTGGGGCAGAGCTTGTATCCTGAGTGGCAAAGTTTCTGTATTTGTTGCATAATCCTATGAAAGAAATGACAGCACATTTCATAGAGTCATGGAGCCATCAAGCACAGAGACAGACCCTTCAGCCCACTGTTCGTGCTCTCCATTTTACATTAATCCTACGCTAATCCCATTTTACTCTCCCCTCAGCTCCCCCACCCCCAGACTTTACCACTCACCCACACACTAGGGGCAATTTTCAGTGGCCAATTAACCTGCCAACCTGCACATCTTTGTTTTGTGGAAGCACCCAAGAACACCCATGCAGTCACAGGGAGAATGTGCAAACACCACACAGACAGCACCAGAGGTCAGGATCGAACCTGGGTCTCTGAAGCTGTAAGGTAGATGCTCTACCAGCTGTGCCACTGTGTCGCCCCCAATTTATTCTGTTCCAGGTCTCATATTCCTGGTTCATTTTTCTGGGAGTTAGAAGCAGCCGGGGAGCTTTCGTTTTCTTGTGCAACTTTCCAGAATCTGATGGAATATTATCAGAACTGAAAGGTTGAAGAAGTGGGAAAGAACAATCCTATTGGCGCTTGTTAGAGAGGGCTTGAAATGAGATTCGGTTGAATGGAACAGTAATACAGTAGAAAAAGTGGAATAATTACGGATATTCATTTTGTGCAGATACAAAAGTTGAAGAGGTTACAGAAGCCAAGATCATGAAGCAAGAATAAGCAGTTAGGTTTTGTCAAAGGAGTCAATTGGATAGGATAGAGAAATGATTGATCATGGAGATGAGGACAACTGAAATACTAGAGAGCGGAGAATTATTTGTCTATTAAAATAATGTGAAGCTGGACTTGAGAGATAAGGAACCAGTTACTGCATGTGTCCCTTTACCAGTGAAGAGTGAGCAGGCTTATTACTGTAACCAGCCCCGAATAGGATTTCCTGGAAAAGTGAAATGAAAGACGGATGATCTGATGTAAATAAAATAGGGTTCTAAATATGTTTTGGGTGTACTCAAAACAAATAGGAAGTTGGGTTCATTCAGCTTATACCCTTGAGACTTCAGGGTGTTGATGTTCTTTGAAAATATTACATGCAAATTAACATAGACAGCCCACTCCTCAAAACAAAGTTAATTTAAGTTATCTGTTAATTCATATTGAATTATTCAACAAAATCCCGCAGGCTCTGTTCTATTCACCAGATAATTTGAGTTTTTGAAAGCAAAATTGCCTTTTAATTTACAGGAGGAGATTGTATTATCCAAACATGGGTATGAAGCATACATAGTAGCAGTAAGTTTAACATCAGTTGGAGCAACTATCTTTGAAATGATCTTGAGTGATCCAGGGAATAAGCACTTGGAGAAGAATAATTTGTTAAGGGAGACAGAGATGTTTATTGGAAAAGTTAATGAGCTGGATTTTAGAAAGATTTTGATAAGGTTCTGAAGTAATGATGTGCAATAATGGTGTTGAATAGGAAATTGTCAGATAATGGTAAAGTGATGCTAGACATGAATAGGATCTGTTGTAGGCTCAGGATGATGGATTTTGGTACTGCAATAGCTTTTTCAATACATTATTATCTAGGGTGAAGTTATCAGAAGCCATATCTAATTTTGAGATGATTCCAAGTAGTCAGAGCAAATAATGATCCAAGAAATGAGACCGAGGAAGATTAAGATCCTTCAGGTAATTGAACCAACAGGGGGCAGTTGTGGTTCAGTATGGTTAGTTGTGAAATTTTCAACAGAGTAGGAAAGAAGCAAAAGTGGGAATATGTTTTCTGGTGAAATGTTGGCACTGCCATCAATAGCCTATAGTAGAGTAAACTTACCAAGGTTCATCACAGAGCCTTGAAGGAAATAGCATTGAGTAAAGCAGCATGGAAACAGGCCCTTTGGCCCATCTTGGACAAGATGCTCATCCAAGCTAGTCCCCTTTCCCCACATTTGGCCCATAACCTTCTAAACCTTTCCTAACCATGCATCTGTCCAGCTGTCTTTTAAAAGTTGTTGTTGTACCTGCCTTAAACGCTTTCTCTGGCAGCTCATTCCATATGTCAAAAAAGTTGTCCTTCAGGTTCCCATTAAATCTTTCCCCTCTCACCCTAAACCTATGCCTTCTAGTTCCTGATTCCACAACCCTGGGAAAAAGACTGAATGCATTCATCCTATCTATGCTCCTCATGATTTTATACACCTCTATAAGATCACCCCTCAGTCTTCTACACTCCAAAGAAAAAAGTCCTAGCCTGTCCAAGCTCTCCCTATAACTCAGTCCCTCGAGTCCTGGCCGCATCCTTGCAAATGTTTTCTGCACTCTTTCCAGCTTAAAAACATCTTTCCTATAGCAGGGTGACCAAAACTGAAGACACTATTCCAAGTGTGGCCTCACCAAGATCTTGTACAACTTTAACATACCTCCCAACTTCCATACTCAGTGCCTTGACAGATGAAGGCCAGCATGCCAAAAGCCTTCTTCACTGTCCTGTGTACCTGTGATTCCACTTTCAGGGAACCATGCACCTGAACTCCAAGGTCCCTTTGTTCTGCAACACTCCTCAGGGCCCTACCGTTCACTGTGTAAGTCCTACCTTGATTTGACTTTCCACACTTCGCACTTATCTGAATTAAACTCCATTTGCCATTCCTTGGCCCACTTACCCAGCTGATCAAGATCTGGCTGTCATTCTTGATAACCTTCTTCACTATCTAGATTACTACATATTTTAGTGTCATCTGTAAAAGAATGCCTTTTCTTTTCAGGGAAATGTTAGTAAGTTTGAAGGGTGAAATAGTTTGCTGACTGATTCTGGGGCACGATGCCTACATAACTGAAGATACAACAGTTGCCACACACAGCGACTAGCCTGGATGAGCATCTTGTCCAGCGTGGACAAGTTGGATCAAAGGGCCTGTTTCCATGCTGCTTTAGGAGGAGGCCACAGTCAGAGGAGCGGAGAGTAATCTGGTTGGAAGAGGTCATAGAGAATGGAGATATGAAGCGATGAAAGGATTTAAGTGCAAGGATCAGTACTTTAAGTTTGACGTAACAATAGTCTCACAACCAATATGCATGAATATCGTCAGCATCTTGGAGGATTTGTACTAAGCCCAACTCATTAAAAGGCATGCCAACGGTTCTACTTCGTTAGGAGCTTGAGGAGACTTGGCATGTCTTGCAAATTTTTATAGACATATGGTGGAAAGCATTTTGACTGGTTGCATCACAGCATGGCATGGAGGCTCCAATGGACAGGTGTCTCAAGAAAGTGGCATCGATCACTAAGGACCCTCACCATCCGGGACATGCCCTCTTGTCATTACTACCATCAGGGAGGAGGTGCAGGAGCCTGATGACCCACACTCAATGATTCAGAAGCAGCTTCTTTTCCTCTGCCGTCGGGTTTCTGAATGGTCCATGAATCCATAAGCACTACCTCATTATTCCTTTTTTTGCGCTGTTTATTTATTTTGTAATTTATCGTGATTTTATGGCTTTGCATTGTACTGCTGCTGCAAAACAAATTTCACGACATAAAGCAGGGGTAATAAATCTGATTCTGATTCTGAAGTGTGATGGCAAAACAACAAATTTCACAACATACAAGTCAGTGATGATAATTCTGATTCTGAACCTTGATACAAGGTGGATAGATATCGCACCACTTTACATAAGCAGAATGTTGCAGTAAGTGGAAGGGAAGATATTATAGAGTAGAATATTGGAATAGATGAGCCATTGCTGACTGATAATCTTGAGGAACAGTCATGGTGGTTAGCACAGGTGTGTTACAGAGGTGGTTGTTGGCTGTGTTAATGCTGGAGAGGGATTGGGATTCAGAATTTAGACCCTTAGAAATTGAGATGGCCGGATTGTTCATGAGATAATTAAGTAAATGTGTGTGATTGCCTTCAAACTGCTAAGCAGCATACTGCTATTGACTACGAAAATGGCTGTACAGTTTGTTTAAGAGGTTATTATATCATTTAGCCTTTATGCTTTGGTATCTGCCCATTCCCAGTTTTGGTTCTTTGTTCCTCTACTAATTATTTCACATTTAATCTCATTGATTCTGATATTTACTTGCCATGCAGTATTAACATGGTGAAAGTGGAATATACAAGAAACTGTTGAGTTTGTGGCACCTGTCTTGAAGCAGCCAACTAACTTTGCCCTGTCATCATTCAGGGGCCTTTTTTTTACCACTGAAAGGTCAGAACCACAACAGGACTAAGTTGGTGGTATGTCATTGGTCTTAGAATTAAGCAAATCTGGGGACGCAAGAGACTGCAGATGCTGGAATCTGGAGTAACCAACAATCTGCTGGAGGAACTCAGCGAGTCGAGCAGCATCTGTGGGGTGAAAGGAATTGTTGATGTTCAGGGTTGAAATCCTGCATCAGCAAATCTGGGACTGGAACAGATCAGGTATCAATATTGAACAGTAGGGAAAGAAGCTGTCTAAGTAAGTGTAAATGTAAAAGTTGCTTTTGTTATAAAATTATTTCCAGAAACAAAAATGAGAAATCAGAGGCCCACCTGCCATATGGAATTAAACAAAAGTGAGTTGTCAGTTGTGACTTGGGGTGAGACACGTCTGCCAAAAGTCCAGGTTTAATCATCAGAAAAGATTGGATAGTTCAGGGTTGCTTTCTTCAGAGTAGATGTTGCTTTCCTAAGAGGAGATTTAATGTCTAGATTATGAAGCCCAGGTGGAGTGCATCAAAGAAACCCCTTTCCCTTAGCCGAGATCTCAATCACAAGATTAGATCTGAGGAAATGAGCTTGTTTTCATCTCAGGATTGGGATGAGCCGATAGTGGTGTGGAACTCACTGCCTGAAACCTCCAAGCCATTGCCCAAGTTCCTGAATAAGTATAATATTCTACAGAGTTCAACCCAGGGTCAGAAAATGAGATTAACCTATGTTGGTCTGGGATGGACATGGTGGGGCACAGATTCTGTGCCAGAAATGTGTATGATTCTGATCATTTCTATGAGATTTAGCTTCTAACCAATGGATGTGGAGCTTTGAGACTGTTTACATGAAGCACATTGCTCAGTTATTCCATCTACTTCAGTCGCTGAAGGAACTGTGGAACACAAAGTCCCTTTCCTCCAACACAGATCAACTTCCTGAGCAGCCTGTAACCGATGATTGTAACTTCTCCCATCGCCAAAGCTGGCACCCAGTGCTTATGAATTATCCGGATGGCTCTAGGCCTCAGTGGGACTGTTGTTAATGAAGGCATTTGCCTTTTGTAAGCTGAGCAGCAGTAGGTCGACCAGCAGTAATGTGTAAACCAAATACTTAATTCATTACACCAACCTGCAATGATGTAGTACTGTTTCATGTCTAGTATCAGTGGCTGAGAAACTCTCAGCAAGCAGGATAAGTGGATGAAAAGTGAAAGGTATGCTAAGCAGAAGTAATGAGCCAGCGTGTTTAGGGCATGCCAGCAGATCCTTTATACTGACGCAACGGTCTCCCCTTGTTTTCTAGTCAGTCTCTGAAGGCCTGCTTTGTTTATTAATGTGGAGTGGGCATGATTGAACAGAGCCTTTTTTAAAAATTTATGGGAGAGTATAGTTGATTTCACTGATGTGTATCCCTAAAAGGACAAAGATACTAAGTGATGTTGTTGGACTAAGGAGTTCCGTTTTGTGAAATTAAAAATCTAAAGACTCCAGTGGATTTCCCGTGTGTGTGAGATTGTACTCGGTTAGTGTGTGTCAGCAGGTAGTACCCTCACCTCTGGGTCAGAGTTGTAGTTTGAGCACCATGCCATGAGTTTGATGAATTAGACTGACAGTGCTGTGACTCAGTCCTTTACTTTAGATGGCATCCAGCTTTGATTCATGCCAATTTTAACAGCCTGCAAGAAGTCTCCTAAATTTTCCTGGAGTAATTTTATTATTTATGAAAATTCCAGTTAATTTTAGAGAAATGGTATGACGATGTAAAATGTGTGCTGGGGAGGAGGGATATTAATAATTCACATTGGCTATTAATATCTGATTGGGGAGACAGTTGGATACTGAAGAAGTCCAAGCAGTGACCTGTGAGGGTCAGGAGACAAGTGGAGTAACAGTTACAGTCATGGAGTTACAAAGCAAGGGAGAGCCCACTGAGTCCACACCAACCGTAAAGCTCCCATTTACACTAATTCTACACTAATCCCATTTTATTCTCCCCACATTCCCTTCAACTCCTCCCACATTCTACCACTCACCTACACACTGGGGGCAATTTACAGCAGCCAATTAGCCAACCCACCTGCATGTCTTTGGGATGTGGGGGGGAGCTATAGGGCACGGTTACAGGGGAAGCCTGCAAACTCCACACAGACAACACCGAGAGTCAGGATTAAACCCAGGTTGCTGGAGCTGTGAGGCAGCATCTCCACTAGCTGCACCCCTGTGCTGCCCTGGAATGTTTTAGCTGGATGGCAAATATGAAAGCATTTGTACTTATCAAATTGTAAAGATTATTTTTGAAAGGGTTTGTCCTACATTATAACTCCTAACATTTTCATCATTTTTTTTAGAAAAAAAATCCTTTTGCATATTATGCCTTTGTTATCTATCCAGTCCTTTCTCACATTCGTGGCAAACACTTGCTCCAAGCAACTAAAGTGATATAACTTCAGAGTTGAAATCTGTCTGGTTCTGCAAAAATCTAAATTCATCCTTATTGTTCCTGAGGCAACAGTGCTCTCTGTTAAACTTCTGATAGCCATGGTTTGTCTCATGGGAATAGGAGATGTGGAAGAGGGAAAGGCTGATGTTTCTGTTCTAGTTTGGGGTGTGATCTGACACACAGTGAGGTTAGAGATGGATAGCATGAGATCCTGGCACCATAGTGCTCAAATAACCCACTTCACTGACACTGGAAGAAACTAATGACTAGCAAACTGTAAAAGGTAAGTTCTCTCAAAATTATTGATCTACAAACAAAATAACAACACATTAACTGATCTCCCACAATGAAAGGCTAATCAAATACTCTGATCTTCATCCATTGTCTCAAGACCACATAATCGATCATATTGTTTAGTCATCTTGGTCCACTGTGTCCATCTTCTGCTTTTTTCTGTTCGACTCCCTGAGAGGCATGATTCAGTGGGGATAAGCAGCCCTCTGTTATATTTGCAAGGACCTTCTACCATGTGTCACTTGCATGATCATTGTCGAGATTATCCTTCCTCATAATAAGCCCATTGTCATTCTCCAGTAACATGCTGGAGTGATTTTCCATTGCTTCCCATGGTGTGCAGTGTTCTGCAGATATTTCTCGGGGTTTGCAAAGGACTGCAGATGTTTCTCATGGTTTGCAGAGAGCAGATGTTTCTTGTTGTATGTAGTGAGCAGCAAATGTTTGTCATGGTTTGCAGTGGACAGCAGGTGTTTTTAATTGTTTACAATGAGCAGCAGATTTGGTTTCCAGTGGGCGCCAGATGTTTCTCAGGGTTTGCAGTGGGCGCCAGATGTTTCTCAGGGTTTGCAGTGGGCACCAGATGTTCTTCATGCTTTTTCAGTAGTCTGCAGAAGAAAACTACTGTGAAAATTCTCCTCTAATAATATTGTTCATCATTATGTAGGTAACTTTTCCTGCATCATTTACTCTACTGGTTGAGTTTGTTTTGATAGCTCCTAGCTCCTGTATACAGCTACATTTCAAACCTCTCACTCAAGGAGTCAACACCTGACTCCTGAAAACCAACCGTAACCTTTTTGTGATTCAGGAGAAAAATTGGAATTCTGAAATTGTTTTCCTTGTTATTGACTGCATCTCAGCTCTATAATGCTTTTCAATCTGTTCTCCTAGTTTTTTGCCTTTCGTTCTTTCCTCACTGTAGCTCCCCAGTAGACAACTCTTTTAATTCCTAACTCATATACTGTATTTTACTGGCCTGCATGCACATTGGAAAGAGTGAAGTGCAGTTTTATTGAAGTACTTTTGGAGTCAAAGAACATCGTCTTAATTTGGGAAAAATTGAAGATTCAAGAAAAGCAAGGGGAAGGGAGCCCTTGGTGACAGGAACATGCTGCTCCACAATCAAACATAATCCTGTTCCCTTGTCATGGAGAAACATTGAGCAGTTATTAAGGGAGTGCCGAGAAGTTATAATATAAAGGATGCGATCCGTAGGGGGCTTCTGTACACCACCTGATGTCCCTGGATGCTTGTGAACATATTTAGTTTCATTTCTTACTTGCCTCGGGCAGAGGAGATGGGAAACAAGAGGAATAGACATGGTGCTTTACTTGGGGGGAACATATCCGAGTGCACTGGGGACTATGTGGCACAATCATTCCTTGACTGTCAGCCAGTGCTCCTCGCAATTTAGAATAACGTCAGCCGTTCCTTTAGGATTTCATCGGCTCTTTACCCACTGTCACTTCCTTCTTGGTCATCTATTATGACAAGGCCTAGGGCGAGATTTGTGCGTTATCGCAGTACTGATCCTCGTCTGATGTTACCCACACGGCCCACAAACTCTCCAAGTTTGTTCTGGAGTACTAGGCTGTGGTTGATAAGTAGTTACTGCAGTTCATTCAGTCACCTCATTTTACAGGAACTAAGCCGGGTTTTTTCCTGGAGTTCTGCCATTTTATTCCTTTATTTTGGGAAGGTGTCAATCCATCTGTTGTGTCCCACTGGACATGTCCTACCTGTTGCTTGTTTCTAATATGTTCCAAACCAGCTGGCAAGAAGCACCTGACATTGGCTTGTAACCAGGTTTCCCCACCATCTGCCCTCCAAACCCCTTCCCTGTCAGCTCCCTGACCTCCAATTAGCAGCACAAGGCTAAGTTTGGGATTTAGTAGCACTGGGGACGTAACCGTTGTTCTCCATTGCTTTGCTGCAGTGTGCTGCTAAAACCTACTGTAATCACAAGGACTGAATCCAGAATATTTCTTCCATATCAATTCATCAGCACAGTCCCAAAGGAACAAAGTGAAGGGCTGTAGAATACTCATTTTGCAACTCAGTAGTTGTCAAAATCTGCAGCTTGAATGGAATGTTCAGTAGTTTCTCATGGAATTTTATATGCAATTATTTATATGCAGGCAAACCAGAGAATACTGTGTGTGTTTGAGTGTCATTCATCTTCTTCCTGTACTAATGGGTGACGGCTGCCTCCTCTGATAGCTGTGGACATGAAATACATGTGATGCCAACTCCCACTGTGAAGTGGAGTGCATTCTGGCACTGAAGCAAGACTGAGGAAAAAAAGTGGCTGGCCCCTTCCCCAATCGGGATTCAAGTCACAAAGAACATAACAAGCAGCAGAATTACATCAGTCCTCAGTTCCAGGCTCCATTTTCTTCAGTCTGTCTGGAGAATTCCTTTGGTGGAATGTTCCAACTTCCTGCAGGCACAGGACCCTGATGGTTTTAACATCCGCACAATACAAGGTGTGAGGGATCTGGAGGGCGGGAGAATCAGATCAATGGGATTGCTCAGTTCCAAAAACTAAAGAGCTCTGCAGTTGAGTGTAGGCTTAACGTGGGGTGGAGCAAAGTTGAAGTCATTTTCCAGCTTCAACCCCACCCTGTCCCCAGCAGGAAACTCAAACTGAGTTTTTATTAGTTTAGAAACTTTATCATGACCTCCTACACCACACCTTCCTCAAATGGCATCAACAACAGTACAATATCCAAAATTTGTCTTCAGCATGCTTTTCATCTTCACTGGTCTGAAAGTCAACATTTGCTCACAGAAGAGCCATCTTTCACTCCCCGTGTTTCTCCTGAAACAACTCTGCTTAATGAGCCAACATTGGCCTCACTGAGATCTGGGAGATCCTATGACTTCAGATACACGCTTTGACTGTGGAACTCAAGGTTAGTCACTCTTAACTCAGTAGTCTCAGGATCAGTCCAGACGGCTGCAGCAGTCTCTGCTGCATCTCGGTGCGGTCAGGCTTTGTACTCAAACCTCATCCACGGAAGAACAGACAGGGAGGCACTGGAATTTTTCTGCATGGCATGTTTCTCCACTCATACACTGCACTCAGTAAAGGTAACCCCCACATTCCAGGCGCAGGGAGGTACTTTCCAAGAAAACAGTCCATGTCGCAATTTTCTGTCATGCGAAGCTGCGTCATTTGTACACAAGATGCGAGTCAAAAAGAAAGTTGTATTTATTTATTTTCTTGTTTTCACATTAATTCTGTAAGAGTGGATTTTATTCCATATCTAAAATTTCTAGATAACAATTTGTGAATTCTGGAAGGGTGAATTTCCATTACTTGAGTGGCAGTAATGCAAGCATCACCTGGAGTATTATCCTTGACAGAGATCCTTGCAGCCTACCTCCTGCCAAGAGTGACTGACAGTGTGTCATGGTTCTGAGTTCTGGTTCCTTTAATGCCTTGTTGTCCAGCACATGGATTCCAAGCTGGACTAATTGTATAATGACACTCACCTGAGCCCCATCAGGGGCCTAGCTTAAGTACCTGTGTTTCTCTGGCACTAGTTGCTAGAGTATTGGTCTACCTTTAGGTATACTTTGGCTTCTAGTTGCTTAGAGTGGTCTACTCTAGAGCAGTCCTGTGTTCTCTATTCCTGTTTGAAGATCCAGTTCATGTTGGGATTCCTCTTCAGATCTCCAAGGCAAGATTCCTTCCAGTTGCTGCCTATGTTTTGCCCTGAGGAGGGGTCCTGACTCCAGTCTTGTATCAGTGTGCTGCACTTGGGTTCTCTGTGAGCTTGCTCTTTGATCAACGTTGTGACATGCTGGTTTGATTCCTGAGAGGAAAGGGTTAAAGAGAGGAAGAGCAGGTTGGGCCTGTACTGATTGGAAGTGAGAACAATGAAAGGTGATCTTATTGAAATATATAAGAACCTGAAGGGGATTGACAGGTGGATGCAGGGAGGATGTTTCCTCTAATGGGTTGACTGAGAACTAGGAAGCATATGTTCAGATTAAAGGGCCACCCATTTAAGATAATGAGGAATTTTTTTTCTCTTCTTTGTAACTCCCTATTCCAGAGAGCTGCAGAATATAGTCAAGGCAGAGACTGACAGACCTATCAACCACAAAGAAGAGTGTGGGGATGAGGAACAAGTGAGAAAGTTGGATGGAGGCCAAGATTGGATCAACCATGTTATTGAACGGTGGTGTAGGCTTGAGAGACAGCTTGTCCTCCTCCTGCTCCTTTCTCCAATGTTCTTCCTGGTTGGGGATTGGAAAGTGAAAAAATTCAGATGCTGGAATCCTGAAACAAAACTAGAAAATGCTGCAAACACTCAGCAGGCCAGACTGCATCTGTGGAGAGGGATACGGAGTTAACACTGCAGGTCAGTAATCTCATCACCAACCCCTGCCCTCTCTCCATTACCACCATCCACCTTGCTGAACCCCCCAGCATTTCCCACTCCTACACCAGAACTGGCCTGTTCTGACTCAAACTGGAAAGGCTGGATATCTGAAATTGTTGATTTCAATGTTGAGCCCTGATTCTGCAGCTTTCACATTACAGACGGGCATTTTCATACTGATAGTAAAGCTCCCTTAATCCAGCAGGTTTGCGACTTTGGTGTTGCCAGTTTATTGGGTGTTGTATCAATATACTGATTAACAACTCTGTAATTCACTTTTATAGATGTTACTTACATTATATTATAAGTTTTTGACTGAACCTGGTAAGTTTGAAGGGAGCATGGGAAATAGGACCCTGGTCAGTCTGAAGAGATCCTGGGAAACAGGGTTCCAGTGAGTTGAAAGGGAACCTGGGCTCCAGTGAAAAGAAGGGAGTGTGGGAACTGGAAATCCAGTGAGTAGAAGGGAGAATGGGAAATGGGGCCTGGCTGATTGGATGGAAGTTTGGGAAATGGGGTCCTGGTGAATAGAAGGGAACTGAGATGCCAGTGAATGGAAGAAAGTGTGGGAAGTGGGGCTCTGATGAATAAATAAGAGAGTTGTAAATGGTTCTGTGAGTCAGAAGTGAGTGTGGGACATCGGTGAGTCGGAAGAGAATGTGCAAATGTTGCCTAGTGAGCCAATCCATTGGGATTTCTGAAGGGTCACATACAGGATTATGGGAGTTTTACTTTTCTATTTTAGGATGAATTCGAAACTGAGGAAAAAAATGTTGAAAGGAGAGAATTTCCCAATCTCCGGAGCATAACACAACCCAGATGGTGACTGTGATAATGGAGAGAATGCAGTAAAAGATCCCTTTAAACTGTAATGTGATAAAAGACCAACTATATTTTAGATGTGGGATCGGGAGATAAATATACATGCAGGGCACTGGGCACTGGCAGAAGTCCCTCCCCTACTGCTGGTTGATTGATAAGAAATATTAACATATAACCAGGCTTTAGTGACTATGTTACATCAGCCCATTTAACAACAGCCACAGGTTACTCTAACTAGTTGTGGCCCAGTCACATTCCAGACACATTAACCAGCTATTCCCCCATGATGTCAATCATCATCTTGGTTTATACAATAATATTTCTCGCTTGAATAACATTCTCTGAGTGAAGCATGAATACGATTCAAGGGGGATGTTGGCTTATTTATAAAATAATTAGCAGCAAATTAAAATAAAACTGCATCTTCTTGAGGCATGTCTTTACAACATCTGGTGCTTGCTTATCTTGTTGACCAGCTCACTGATATCATAACAAAACTAATGGCTAAATGAGATTCATAAAGAGTAAGGCATATGGCCACTCAAACCTGCACTACCTCTCAATTAAATGGCTGATCTTCTGCCTCAGTACTTCTTCTCTGCTGGATCCACTTCTCCTTTGGTCCCCACAGTGATGAAAAATATATCAGTCTTGAATATGCTCAATAACTGAGCACCAGTTGCCCTGTGAGTCAGAACCTCCTATAGGAGTTCCATTCCTGTCAGTCCTATATGGTTGATTCCTTATTCTGGGATGGTAACCCCAGCTCTAGGCTCTCTGGTTGGGGGAAAAACAATCCCTCATGGTATTTTGAGGTGATGCCTCACCATTCTTTTCAACTCCAGGCAACCTGGGTCCATTTTGCTTGCTCCTCAAAAGACAACAATAGAAATAGGATCAAGAATAAGCCATAAGGTCGCTTGAATCTCTGCCTTCATTGAATAAAATCAAGACTGATCTGAGTTTTGGCCTCAACCACAGATAGTCAAAAAACCTATCTCACCGTTGAATAAATATCATGATTCAGCTTGCACGGCCCCTTTGGGTTAGAGAAGTCCAAAGATTTACAAACTTCAAAGAAATTCTCCTTCATCTTAGTCTTAAATGGACTTTCATTTCATCCTGAGCCTGTCCCAGGTGTTTAAGCTCCCTAACCAGAGGAAATATCTTCACAACGTTGAGTACTAAACTATTCAGAATCTTGTGCTTCCATGAGATCATCTCATTTTTCCAGACTCCAGAGAGAATGGGCTTAGGTGGCTTAACCTTTCCTTAGAGAAGATCCCAGGAATCAATCTACTGAATCTTCACCGTATTGCATCCAAGTGAACATAGAACATTACAGTGCAGTACAGCCACTTCAGCCCATGATGTTGTGCCGACATTTTATCCTGCTCTAATGTCTATCTAATCCTTCCCTCCAACATAGCCCTCCATTTCTCTATCATTCAAGTGTCTATCTAAGAGTCTCTTAAATGTCCCTAATGGTCCTGAAGTGGGAGAAAGGGAAAGGTTTATGAAGCTATTGATCAGTCTGGCAGAAACTTTTGGAATGGTTCACCTATTCTGTGGAAGCACCTGTGGGTGTTAGAATGTGCTGCTGATGAGGTCAAGTAGGTGGGGTATGGGGCAAAAGGAAGGAAAGCAAAATTAAAGTCTAGACCAACCTTATTTGTTGCTTTGTCCACTCTCTGGTTTCCATAAAATCTCTACAGTTATACAGCTTCCACCTGTTAGTTGGTTCTGCATAAGCCTTTGTTCATATCAGACTGCAGAGCTCCATGTAACAGCCACAGTGATCTATAGGGTTCTTCATTCAAGTACAAGCAGACCATGGAGAAGTAGGGACACCACACGCAGCATGAACTTGCCCCCTCACCCTTAAGCATGTGTTTGCACACACACACACACACACACACATACAGAGGCAGATATTTTCCATTGAATGATCAACAGTAGCACTGGAATGAGCTGATATAATCTGCTTTCCATACTGGGGAACCACAACCAATCACGGTAATGGGTATGTTGGCATGGCAATTACTTCATAAGGTTGGGTTTCACTGGCTGCAGTGTCAAGCACCAAGGGTCAGAGTGTCAAAATAAGGAGTGTGTCATTCAGGACGGAGGTGAGCACAAATCTCTTCACCCAGAGAGTGGTGAATCCTTGGAATCTTGCAGATGCTCAGATGCTGAGTACAGATATCTGGTTAGTCAAGATATCAAGGGATATGGGGATATGGCAGGAAATTGGTGTTAATTTTTTTTTCTTCTTCTCTCTTCTCCCACCTCCCCCCCCCACTTCTTCTTTCTCATTTCCTTTTCCCTGGAGCAGGCTCAATGGGCCAAATGGCCTACTTCTGCTCCCTTACCTTGTGATTCAAGTTAAAGCAATAGATTTTCAGATATTGAGGGAATCAGGGATATTCACGCCTGAGTCGAGTTTATTGTCCTGTGCACAAGTACAGTGAGGTACAGACACAATTAAAATCTTGCTTGCAGCAGCAACACACACAAGTAGGTGCAAACAACACACAGAACATAAGTTATACATAAATTATACAAGACAGTGGGGAAAA
>JARFYF010000064.1:9482133-9495353 GCA_030265395.1 Rhina ancylostomus
ACAACAATCCCCAGTGCCCTACCATTCACTGTGAAAGTCCTACACTGATTTATCTTCCCAAATTGCAACACCTCGCCCTTATCCAAATTAAACTCCATTTGCCATTCCTCAGTCCACTTACTCAGCTGATCAAGGTCCCTCTGATAACCATCTTCACTGTCAAGGACGCCACCTATTTTAGTATCATCTGCATACTTACTAACCATGCCTTGTACATTTTCATCCAAATCATTGAAATAGCAATGAGCCTAGCACCAAGCCCTGGGGAACACCTCAAGTCCGATAAACAACTTTCCACCATCACCCTCTGCTTCCTACCATCAAGCTAATTCTACATCCAGATTCTGTATGTGCTGAAAATCAAAAAAAACTGCAGAAGTTGGAAATGTTCAATAAAACCAGAAAATGCCAGAGGCACTCAGCAGGTTAGGAAAGAGAAGCAGAATTAATGTTTTATGGTGAAAACCCTTAGTCAGAACTATGGAAAAGGTAAAACAAGTTCGTTCCAAGCTGCATAGAAGGTAGGGAGAGAGGTGGATAGGACAAAGGGTGTGTCGGTGACAGGGTGAGGTCAGGGTTGCCAAGGGGATAAGTTGCAGAGGACATCTGGTCAATTAGTCAATGGGGTAATTATAAAAAGAGAAAAGTTGAAAAAAAGTTAGGGAATGAGAGAAGTTAAAGGGTGAGAATTCAAACAAATAATGTAAAAGTTGAGAAACGTCGGGCTGTAGGACATGTCCAGCAGGTCAGCCTGTGCCGTGGAGGGAGAAAACTGATTCAATATCAGTGGGATGACTTCTAGCAGGAACGGCCAGTTCTGATACAGAGAAAGTGAGTTCACCCAAAGTTGTGAAGTTCATAGCGTGTTTGGAAGGCTGCAACTTCCCAGACAAAAGATGTGGTTTTGTTCCTTAAGCTTATGCTGCATCTCATTGCAACACTGCTGGAGGCCACAGATGGATAGATCTGAGTGAGAGTAGGATGGAGAATTAAAGTGGCAGGCAACAGGCAGCTCTGCATCACCCTGCGGACTGACCATAGATGTTCTGCAAAGCAATCACCTAATCAAAGTTTGCTTTCTACAGTGTAGAGATGCACACTGTGAACATTGAATGCAGCACATGAAATTGGAAGAGGAAAGTGCTGTTCTCTTTATCCACTAATCATCTGGTGTTGATGCCAAACTGAACAAAGTAGACAAATGAGATGATAAATGTTTGCGCTCCTAATCTATGAGGGTAGCTGGAAAAGAAATTGGCCCTTTGAAGAGCACACTCAATACAAGAAATCCTTTCCAGGGTGACATGCTTCAACTGGGTATCAGAGGATGACAGGCTAATGAAAAGAGAACAGATGGGTTCTCTGCCGAGGAAGTAACTAAAATTCTTGTTCACTTGAGTTGAGTGGAAGGGTTGTCAGGAGCAAAATAATTTTATGCTGTGCGGGAAATTAGAAATTCCTCTGCCACAGGATCAGTTGGGAATAATCAATACTGTGAATCAGATCAGATCAACAAAAGCAGACAGAATCCAATTAATAGTCCAGTTAGCTTTAAGGAGAAACTATCTATAAGGGCTAAGTAAGGAAAAAAGTCAACCATCTACTAATTGTGGGGCTACAAAGGGCCATAACCTTGATGTTAATGTTAAATCTAGATCTGGGAAGCATGATGTCAGGAAGTACTGCATCACTCAAAGGACTTTGGAAGTCTGTCACACTCTGCCCCAAGAGCTGCTGAGGTTGGGGGGGGATGGGGAACTTGCTGCAAATTGAATATCTCAATACTGAGACAAGGGGGCGGGTGGAGTTAAGGAACAGACTGCCATGGTGGTGAGAGAACAAATAGGGAAGCACCCAGGAGGGTTTTATGGCTGGAATGGAGGGACGGGAGGGGACTTGAAACCTATTACAGCACCAGTAACCCAGGTTCAATTCCCGCTGCTGTCTGTAAGGAGTTTGTGCATTCTCCCTGTAACTGCGTGGGTTTCCTCCGGGTGCTCCGGTTTCCTCCCACATTCCAAAGATGTACGGATTAGGAAGCTGTGGGCGTGCTATGTTGGCGCTGGAAGCGTGGCTACACTTGCGGGCTGCCCCCCAGAATATTCTATGCAAAGATGCATTTCACTGTGTGTTTCAATGTACATGTGACTAATAAAGATCTTATCTTAATGTGAATTATCTTATAATGACAGGGAGGAGGCCATTTGGCCCTTTGGATCCATGCCAGCTCCCAGGGAAGGTATCCCATTAGCCCTGTTCCCCCTCAGTTTATTTTGCTGTACTCCTGAAAGTTATCCCTCCATTTTGATTATTCTGTCATTAACTAACTACCAGCAGGCCTTTGTGATCTGGGAGGAAACTAGAGTACCTGAAGGAAACGTTGCAGTCATGGGAAGAACACACAAACTCCACACAGACTGCACTAACTTCTGCACCAGTATGCCACCCACAATAATCTGATAAAAGTAATGAAGGGGCAGAATTTATTAATTCAAATTAGTGAAGCTAGCAGCAAAACAAATTAGATTCAACAGACAATAATAATCTTTGTAAATATTTCTGAAAAGAAGTGGCAAGATGAATGCCTTTGAGGCATTTTTCTGGAGCATTATGTTCTAGAAGTAACAAGGGGGCAGCTGAAACTGGATTTAGCAGTGATTAATGAACCAGACAGTCAGTGGTAAAGATGCATTGATCTAATAATGAAGATAATATCAAATTCAATATTAATTTTGGAAGGGAGAAACATAACAAAGTTACCAAGATTCTAGATTTAATTATGGGATCAGGCAGAGAACGACAAAAGCAAACTGGTCAGATTTTTATCATGTAAACCTGCAGATGAATAGTGGGAGATGTTCAAAAAGAATTTAGCTTAATACAGTTAAAGATACCCCCTAGGGTAGAGAGGTTTACTGATAAATAAAACAGCCATTGTCAATCCAAGAACTAAGAGATAATGTGAAACGGAAGAAAAAAGTATTGAAAAGTGCAAGAATGTTATTATCTAGGGGGCTGTGACTGATAAACAATGGCAAAGGAAGACAAAAATGATAGTTGAAGCTACAAAAAGGAAGATTTGCAAAGGAGGGCAAGACTTTGAAACAAAAACTTGTAATTTCGTTGGAAGCAATACAGTAGACTATTAATGGGCAAAACCTCCAAAAACAGGCTTCTATCACAAATGGAATAGGCAGGCTTGCATAATAGATTGCCAGTCTTTACAGAAGTGCAAGAGGTGAATATTGCAGACATTGGGCAATTTAGTAAACAGAAAAAATCCCCACCAAAGACTCATGTCTCTATGAGCTGATGGATGTCACTCTGATGATTGATTTTAAAAGAGGTGAGGAAATTGCAGATACTTTCATCATAATCTTCCAAAGCTCTCTGGATTCAATAATTTTCCCTGTAGATTGGTAAGTTGCAAATGTAACTATTATATAAGGTGAGGAAGAGATAAAGAAAAAAAGGAAATTATAGATCTGTTAGTTTAGCATCTGTTGTGAGGAAGGTTACTGGAATCTATAATTAAAGATTGAACACTGAGAGAAACTAAAACTGATTAGAGTGTGGATTTGTAAAGAGTAGTGTATTTCTTTGAAGTCTAATTGAATTATTTCAGAAAATAAGTAAAATTGTGGTCACAAGAATATATGTGGAAGTGATTTATATGGATTTCTAGAAGACATTCAATCAGATAACACCTAAGAAGCTGTTAGCTAAAATTAAAGCTCATGGAAATGAACTAGTCAGGAAATTGGTTAGGCAATAAAAGTCAGAATACAGATATACTGCGTTCATTCTTGAACTGGAAGGAACTGTCAGATGGTGTCTTGAAAGAATCTGTGTTGGGGTCTCAGCTATTCACTTCATTTTCTAATCATATATAACACAATAGAGAGAGAGACACACACAGATCCAAGATTACTAGTGCAGCATAGAATGATGGTATCGTAAATACTGTGGATAGGAGCATAACATTACTAAGAGACAATGATAAACTCAGTCAGAAGGCAAAATTATGATCAGTGCATTTTAATGTAGGTAAATGAGACTTTCCACATTGGAACAGAAGAAGGCTGATCAGATTGTAACTTAGATGGTGAAGAACTCAGCATAGTGGAGGTCCAAAGAGATTTAGGGTCAATGAACACAGATCACTAAAAAAAATATTTATTTAGTTATAAAAATAATCAAAAGGGTGAGTAGAAAATTAGTTTTCAAAACTAGAAGGCTAGAACAAAAGGGTAAAGGAGATTTGCTATACAAAGGAGACACACGAGACTGCAGATACTGGAATCTGAGCAAACAATCTGCTTGAGGAACTCAGCAGGTCATGCACAATCTGTGTGAGGAAAAGAAGTGTTGATGTTTTGGGTCAAAACCCTGCATCAGGACTGTTATAGAATTCCCTGGTTAAACCATAACTGGAATGCTGTGTATGTTTCTGGGTACCCTCTCTTGGAAAGGATAGATTCACCTCTCACCACAATGTTCCCAGGATGTCAAGGTTTAGATTATGAAGAGATATTACACCACCCAAGCTTGTAAATCCAAGAACATGGAAGGATGAGGGACAATGTTATTGTTTAGGGGTATTTTTAAAAAAAAACAAAATTAAGGCAATTGGAGTGAAGTATTTTTGACTTGCTGGGAGTTTTGGACATGAAGAGATAAGAGTCCCAGCCTATCTAGCCCCTCCTTATAACTCAAGCCCTCCAGTCCCGATAACTGTCCTGTAAGTCTTTTTTTGCACTTTTTCCAGTTTAATGTTATCCTTTCTATAGCAGGGCATCCAGAACTGCATGCTGTACTCCAAGTGTGGCCTTACAAAGCATTTGCAATACAGCAACAGAATATCCTCCCACCTGTCTTCCTCTTACCCCATCAGCTCCTCTTCTGTTTTAAATGCCGATTTAACTTCCTCTAGTATACATCAATGCTCTTCACCTCAATTATTCCTTATGATAGTGACATCCACAGTCTATTGATTCTCTTGGTTAAGCAGTTTCTCCTGAATTCCCTCTCGGAATCATCAGTGACTATTATATTTATTGCTCCTTCCACATTACCAATCTCTGTCATATTCTTAAAAGCCTCTATTGGATCACCCAACAATCTACGCTGTTCTATGGAAGAGTACGCCACCTTCTTCATCTGAGTAATGTCTTCCTTCTGACATCATTCTAGTATTTTTTAAAAATTATTTCAACCTTTCCTTGAACTGTTATATATTTCTTGTACCTTTTAAAAAGAAGTGTCTGCATACTTCAGGATCTGCCATCACAGGTAAGGCCAGCACTTATTGCCCTCCTCCAATGCCCTTGAACTAAGGGTTAAGCATGTTGGTGAGTCTGGAATCACTTCTAACCAGACAAGACATGGATGGAAGACTTCCTCTCCTTAAGGAAATAGAGAACCAAATGGATTCTTACAACATTTCAGTGGCTTTGTATTTGTCAGAATCAATGGCTAGGTTTTTTTAAAATTTCTATTTTAGATTCTATGTAACTGTTTAAATTCCACAGTCGCTGTGGCGGGATTTGAACTTGAATTATTAGTCCTGTAATTTAACTGCTGTGCAACCATTTTACCATAATAATGGGATTACAGCTGTTCCCTCTTCTTCAAATGTAGGCTGAGTTGAGTTGTATGTACATTTAACGTAACTTTTTTTGCTTTTATATTCTATCCCCTTAGAAGTTTTCAGTATTTTTCAGTAGATTCATTAACCTGGGCCATTAGTTTAAGTGCTTTGTGTGATTGTATCGCTAAGTCCCTTTGCTCCTTTATGTCTTTTAATTATTATTTTCCAAGGACAGTTTGGCCTCCTTATTCTTCCCTAGTTATAAAAACTAATTATACCACAAGATATAACAACTAACAAGAGAGTCTCTCATACTCAACAAGAAGTGAGGAACAATAATGAGATAATTACCCAGTTAAGGTGTATTTAAGCTGTTGTTTAGGGGTGGAATGTGGTTCAGGAGACCAGCAGAATTCACTTCACTTCTATAGTAGTGCCACGCATGCATCATTATAGGATGTTTATGGTCCCAGCCTCATATTTCACCTGGAGCATGGTACTTCTGATAACACAGCACTCCTCTCTGCTGGAGCACACTTTCAACTGTGATTATAGACCCAAGGTGAGGTCTAGAGCTGGAACTGGAATCAGGGCGAATATCAATTACTTTGTGCGTATTCAATAATAATGTAAATAGATCAGAGCAGGAGATGAGAATTTGAGTTTCCTGGTTGCATTTGAAAACTTTGCAGATTTGGACAACTGGCATTGCAGTTTCTTCCAGGGAGCAGGGTAGTGGAGTAATAAGCTAGATGCAGTGGAATACAATGCAGAGCTGAACTTTTTGTCATATATATCCATTCAATCAGTAGATTGTCAAATGGTAAAGCAGTTACACAGAAGCAGTTTCTTCATCGACATCAGAAGGTAACTTTTCCTTGCTGAGAAGGAGGAGGACTGAGTCCAAAGTAGGGTACAGTTTGGTTGCCAAACACATTACAGAGATGTATTGCTTCAGGTTGGATTCCTACCCAAGTGAATGTCGTTGAATCTCTGGTCTGCAAAGTAGAATTGGGTGGCATTTATAAGCATGATTCCATCTTTCTGGACTGCAGGAGAGTTCCAGATGAGGAAGAGAAAACCTCAAATAGATATACAACTCTAGCTATATGCCCTTACATCTTCCTGTCTTGGAGTTGCTGTTCCATTGGCACACACTTGCTCCAGTAACTCATTCCTGAGGCTATTCTTTGTGTTGCCAGCACTGTGAGGATAAGTGAGCTTCGCTGATCATGAGGGGCCCTCCCTGGCTGTGGAAACTGGAGCTATTTTATACCACAAAGGGCTTACATTTTCCAGCCAACTGTCACATTTTGCAGAGGTGTTGTGGGAGAACTGTATTGTCACCAGAGCTTCAGGTGAAATGACTGCTCCCTGAGGCAACCACTGCTTTGATGGTTGACTTTCTTCCCAGTGTACTGGCAAATATTTATCACTCAACAGTTTCAATATGAACACTCCTTAAAGAAAGAGCAGAGTTTACATTCCCTGGGACCAGGACTTGAAGACAATTGTATAAATTGAAGTGACTGTAATTATACTGTTTCTAATTGAGTTTCTGATGTTGTGTCTCATTAGAATGAGGGCTGGGCTGGTATTGATCAAGACTGATGAGATTGTAGGATCCCGTTAGGAATAAAAGGAGAAATGCACAGTGTCCGTGTCCAACAGGTTATTGGCATGACATTCTGTAGGTACCCCTGGTGTCTTGTTGATTAGTTTTCAGGGACTGAGATTTGAGTTAGTGAGGTTACCACTGAATGCTGAGACAGTGAACGTATTTACAAAATAGGTGTGACAGAAATTTTTGGACACTGAAAGAATTGAGAAACATAGGGATTGTCGGGGACAGGATCAACCAAGTAAGGGAACCTGCCTGAGTGAGATGTTCAGGAAGCAGCATTGTTTAAGCACAGTTGTCCTGAAAGAATGCAGTGATGGGTGGCCATGTTGGAACCTAATTTCTCAGGCTGCTCTATGAACGGGTGCAGCATCAGAAATGGTAAAATTCCATGCACGCTTGGTGCACAAATTGCATCATTGGCGTGATCATCATTGGCAACTGAAGTGCCAGGTCAAATGTTTGGGAAATGATCACAATCACATTCTGACCTAGAAGTAATGATTTCATGCATGTAGCCCTACTAAAAACACCATGCATACAATTGTTTTGTAACATACTGAAATGGAATCAGAATTGGTTATCAGCCAAGAAGCAAAGAATGGGAGTAAAGGATTGTTTTCAGATTGACAGGCTGGAACAAGTTAGGTACTGCAGGGATGGGGTTGGTGGTTGAACCCCAACTATTCGTGATCTATATCAATGAATTGTTTGAGGGGACCAAATGTCACATTTCCAAGTTTACTGAAGATACTGGTGGGATTGTGAGTACAGAGAAGGATGTAAAGAGGCTTAAAGGGGAAATAAGCAACCTGAGTGAGTGGGTGAGAACTTGGTAGATGGAATCTAATGAGGAAAAATGTACAGTTATCCATTTTGGTGCAAGTAACTGAAAATCAGAGTATCGTTAAATAGTGAAAGGTTGGGTAATTTTGATGTTCATATGGACCTAGGTGCAAAAGTCACTGAAGGCCAATATTCAGGTGCAGCAAGCAATTAGGAGGGCAAATAGTATGCTAGTCAGTATTGTGAGAAGATTTGAAAACAGAAGTAAAGAAGTAATTGCAACTTATGGTGCGTTAGTGAGACTACACCTGGAGTACTGCGTACAACTTTAACCTTCATACCTAAAAAAAGGATTTATTTGTCATTGAGGGAGGACATCTAAGGTTCATTTGACTGGTTCCAGGGGTGTTGGGTTTGCTGCGTGAGTGGTGATGAGTAAACGGGGACTGTATTCTCTCGAGCTTAGAAGAATAAATTACTTAATGAGCTTCACAGGTCAGATGCAGGGATCATGTTTTCCCTGGTTGAGGAGCTGAGAGCCAGTGGGTAAAGTTTCAGAATGAGGAGGCCATTTAGGACTGGGCTGAGGAGAAGTTTCTTCACTCAAAGAGTAAGGAACCTCTGGAAATCTGGCAGGCTGTGGAGGCTCAAGTCATTCCAAATAGAAGTCAATAGATTTCTGGACATCAGGGGAAATCACAGGTCTTGTGTTAGAAAATGATGCTGAAGAAGATAGGTTGATGTATGATGGAGTTAGCTGGGAGAGATGGATGAATGACTTCCTCCTGCTCCTGTTTCTTATGTTCTGATGTTCTCAGATCTGTGAGCTTGAACATGACATATTTCAGAGAACCTTGTGAAATGAACATATAGAATTTTTTTAGAAGCACTCACATGGTAAATGCACTTCAGTGATGCTATGGCAAACTTAAAGTGATTTCATTCTGCTGCTTTAGAGTTATTTATGCAACAGCTTTCTTGACCAACCATGTCGTATTCCCTCAGCACGATGCCAGAGGTACCTCCAAAAATGTAGCACTTCCCCAGTACTGCATTGTAGATTCCTCTGACCATACAACATCCCCTCATTATGGCACTGGAGCTATCTCTTTGCTCAATCTGCTCTGTGAGTACTGGATACCGAAAAGACAATGGGACCGGATAGCATCAAGTTGCAACTTTGAACCTGTGCTCCACAGCTAGCTGTGTCTTCAGCTAAGCCTTTAGCCAGGCTGTTTGATACAGTTACAGTACTGGCATCTACTTGACAATGTGGAGAATTGCCAAAATATGTTCTGTTCACAAATAGCCAAACAAATACAATCAGGCTAATCACTGCCCAAATAAACTACTCCCAATCATCAGTAAAATGATTGAAGCTGCAGTCAAAGGTGCTACAATTCAACAGCTCAAAAGCAGTTACTTCCCTTCAACCATTCAGTTCTTGAACCAACCTGCACAACCCAAATCACTATCTCAGTATTGCAACGTTGTGACCACTTTGACAACTTTGCACTACAATGGACTTTTTTTTCCATGCTCTAATTGTGTTCTTTCTTGTACAATTTTGTATACTTTATGTTTAAGTTATGATTTACCTGTGAATGTTGTGTATCTGATGCAATGTGCCTATGACGTTGCTTTCCACTGCACTAATGCACACATGTACTTGAGCGTATGGCAATAAACTCGATTTTGATGTTACCAAGTGACACTTCACCAAATAACTAATCATTGATCCCCAGTTTGGGCTTTGCCAGGGCCACTCATCTCTAGACCTTATCGCAGCCTTGGTTCAAACATGGACCAGAGAGCTGAATTTCAGAGGTGAGGTAGGTGTGGCTGCCCTTGACATCAAGTCAGCAGTTGGTCAAGTAGCATCAAGGTACCTTGGTAGAGTGCAAATGGGCATCAAAGGGAAAGATTCCAGTGGATGAAGTCATAACTCCCACAAAGGAAGCTTGTTGTGGTTGTCAGAGATTGAATATTGCAGCCCCAGGACATCATTGCAGTAGTTCTTCAGGGCAGTGTCCAAGGATTAACCATCATTAGCTTTTTCAGTAATGATCTTCATTCCATCGTAACGTCAGAAGTGGGAATATTTGCTGATAATTGCACAGTCTTCAATTCCATTCACAACTCCTCAGCACATGAAGCAGCCCATGCCTGCATGCAGGAAGACTTAGAGGGCACTCAGGCATAAACTGATAAATAGTAAGTCACATTTTCATCACAGAGTGCCAGGCAATGACCATCTCCAAGAGGAGGATCTAACGACCTATCTTTGGTAGTCAATAACATTACCATCGTCAAGCCCCTTCATTATCCTGGGCATCCCCATTGACTAGAAACTCAACTGTACCTGCCACATAAATCCCATGGCTATAAGGTCAGGTTAGAGATGAGGTGTTCCTGTGGACATTGACTCTTGACATGAAGAACTTCCCACCATTTACAAAATCCAAATCAGGAGTCAGGGACAGGCAGGGTCAAGCGAATCCCTGCAGCAGTACAGGGGATGCAGGTGTATCGTCAAGAAGGAAATCAGGAGGGCAAACAGGAGCCATGAGATTGTGTTGCAGAGAAGATTAAGGAAAATCAAGAGATTTTATGTACATTATGGGGGAAAGGAGTAACTAGAGAGAGAATAGGGGCCCTCAAAGACCAAAGGGGACATCTTTGTGTGGAGCTGCAGGAGATGGGCAAGGTCCTTAATTAATATTTCTCCTCTGTTTCTACCATGGAGAAAGACGTGAAGACTTTGGAACTAGGACAAGTAAATGGGGAGGTCTTGGGGATTTTATTATCTTGGGGATTAGTCCACATTACAGTAGAGGAGGTGCTGGATGTCTTAAAAGGTATGAAGGTGACAAATCTCCAGGGCTTGACCAGGTATATCCAAGAACACTGTAGGAGGCTAGAGAAGAAATTTCAGGAGACCTGGCTGATGATATTTGCATCATCGTTAGCCATGGTGAGGTGCCTGTGGGGTAGTGAAGGTTGTGCCTTTATTTAAGAAGGGTGGCAAAGAAAAACCCAGGAACTATAGACCAGTAAGTCTAACATCTGTGGTAAGTAAGTTACTGGAGGGGATTCTGAGGGATTAGATATATATACATCTGAAAAGAGAGGGGTTGATTAGGGGTAGTCAGCATGGCTTTCTGCATGGGAGACCATGTCTTATGAACTTGATTCAGTGTTTTGATGATGTGACCAAGCAAGTTGATGAGGGCAGGGCAGTAGACGTGGTTTATCTGGACTTCAGTGAGGTCCTTTCATAAGGTTCCACATGGTAAGCTGCTCTGCAAGGTTAAATTGCATGGAATCTGGGGGAACTGGATACACAATTGGCTTGATGGAAGAAAGCAGAAGGGTAATGTCTAAGGTGGGCACATGTTCAGCACAGCTTTGTGGGCTGAAAGGCCTGAATTGTGCTGTGGGTTTTCTATGTTTTTCACTGTACCTTGGTGCATGTGATCATAATAAACCAATTTACCAATTTTACTCACAAACTCAATAACATCTACCAGCAAGAGAAAAAAGGGCTACAGGTGCATTGGAAAATCATACCCGAAGGTACTTCTGTACCTATTATGCATCCCGGCTTGGAAATATGCAGTCAGTCCTTCATCATCTAAATCCTAGAACTCCCTACCCTACTGTGGGAGTACTTTCAACAGAAGTACTGCATAGGTTCTTGAAGGCAGCTCACTAGCATCTTCTTGAAGGCAATAAATGCTGGCTTTGCCAACATTGCCTGGATCTTGAAAATTAATTTAAAGTATCTCCTACAAAGCTGCATTCACTCTGATCATTGCTTCACTGGAATGCAGCTCTACCTCATTGTTATGTGTTGCTATCTCTAACAACAGAGTATGCCCTCAGTCCCACAGTGGAGATGCCTCCAACAATGGGGTATTTCCTGGGTGTTACATGAATGTGTAAGATTCAGTTTTGTAGGTCTAGGGTCATAGAGTCTGATCAGCAGATGTATAAGACTCAAGATGAACCTTGAATGCTGGCATCTTTTACACAGTGGAAATCTGTAGTCAGAAGATGATGATAAAGCGGTTATAAGAAGATCCCTTCCTGCATTGCACTTTATAGTAATGGCAAAGGATAGGGATCTGTTAGGATTTCACTGGCTGTACAGGGTAGAGACATGTGAAACAAATGGAAGTATCCTCAAAGGGGAGAGTGGGTCCTTCTCCGTCTCAGCAGAGTCGGGGGTGGTGACCTTCAATAATATTTTGGGGGTGATTGGCGTGTCGATCTTTAGTGAAGTGCTTTTGAGAATTAATGGAGCAGGTTGTACAGATAACTGTGTGCTTTAGGCTTAATCTCAGAAGCAAATTTCTGATGTGTGATAAAAGCAGCCACTGAAATCTCCTAATATCAGGTTTGGATAAATAGCCAGAGGCCCTTGCATTGAAACTACTGTGAAAGATGGGAATTTCCAAGTCTCTTTGTTGTGTGGTGGGAACCCAATCCCTTCATACTGAGTGCCTTGGTGTTGAATACTGTACAGGCAGGATGAAAGTGTTGTTGCAAGTTGGGTGTAGGTAAAAATATGATACTTCTCCTTCTCAGAATAAGCAGCAATGCCAACATTGCAGCCTCCAGCTGAGACAGATGTCCAGTACTTACCCACCCTGTTAGAATGCTCTGCAGCAGCTCTTCAATCTGTATAAAGAAGTGATTGTGAATTTGCCTCTCACGGCTTTTATACTGCAAGCATTGTCTGAATTGCAGTATGTGGACACAAGAACCACACCATATTTGTTTCTGATGAAGGTCCAGAGACTTGAGACAGCAGTGGAAATATGTATGAAGGTGCACCTACAGACACACACACAACAAACATTGCTTGAAAATAGGAAGCAGCTCAGGAGCACTAGAAATAATGCACATTGTGCAGAGACAGAAAGAATCAGCCTTGAATGCCAAAGAGATCAAGTCTGACTCAGGTTACTTTCATTGTATGGCCAGTGTTAAGGCAGACTGTTCCTTCTAATGGTGCATTGGCCAAGCCCTTGGTAACCACTTCCCTTATGTGATTAAACAAAATCTTGTACAAAATATGTAACCCCTGACACCCATCTCACCCAAAATCAAATCACCACCAAGAGCAGAGGAGGATATCTGTAATTAAAACAGAAAACACTGGTAACAGTCAGATCAGCGAGTAACTATGGAAAGCAAAACAGTGTGAACAGGTTGGAG
>JARFYF010000064.1:9497046-9508221 GCA_030265395.1 Rhina ancylostomus
TGGTGCTTCCCCACCCCCCCCCCCCCCTCCCTCCTTGAGTTGAGGAACAAAACTTAGCCGCACTGATTTGACCTTAGGGGGACAGTGCTGCCTGCAAATAGCCGAAAGATGATTGTTGAGTTTGTATCTGTGAAGATACCACGGTGCTCCAACGCAGAATAATGTCAATGAAATAACTAATATACGTTGTTTCTGTGTATGTAAACATTTTAACATACATTTATTTAACTGATATAAGACAGGGCAGGATAGTAGCTGGCAATGTCCTCCAGTGCAGTCTGAGATGCTCGTAGGGTATTGTTAAAATTCTTTGTGGTCCTTTGAGAAATGGGTCTCAGTCCAATTATGGGGGCATATAATGATACTCATAAGGCTGCCAGAACTTTTACTTTTAAGATATCTATGTTTTGAGGAAAACTTTTGGATTAATTGCATGAAAGCTTTTTATTCTAGAAACTTTGTAATCTTGAAATTATCCAACTGCTTTTATTTTATTGGCATTGGTTGGAATTGCTGTAAGGCATCTGTGGTTTTCCAAAAGTGCTTTTTTGTGTGCACAGTTTAAGCTTGCAGGGAAAACATTCAAGACTGCATTGCCTTTTTAAGGTTAAAATAGCATTTTAGTAAAGCTGTATCGGGGAGTATGTGTAGCATACGGTTTTTAAAGCAAGCACCCAGTCTGCTTGAACATTGATAGAAATTACTACTACATTATGTACAAATATGGTTGTCTGAATTACAGCTACATTTTCTTGGAGCATTCTGCGGTGTAAGGCCAATTTGAAATGGAAATTCTATGAAGTCAAATAACATGAAACATACAGAGCCATCTTGCATATTTACTCTTAATCAGCTTGTTTTGTTGAAAATATATAGTTAACTGGAATTTGGTTAATTAGCTAACTGGCAGTTCACTGCTCACAGAGTCATCAGGCAACAGTGAATTAAAAATTACCCTTGATACCAGTGTTTACTCTTGTTTACAATTTGTGATGCTTTTTTTTAAAGTTTATGGTGTATTTGAAGCAATTTGCGTGACTGGTGGTTCTTAATGCCACAGAAGTATCTTAAATAGTCACAGTTTCAACATGTGGAAGCATTGGTTTAATTATCTTGCAAGCCCAAAAAGGTTCATGCTTTTTGTTTCAGTAATGTATATTTAGTCTTCAGTAAATCCCCCTTCACCTCTTCTGCTTGATCTGCAGTTTGTGTTTTCAAATCTTACGGTTATTTAGGAAGATTAGTACCAGCAAATTTTATTGGTGTCTAGCACAGACTTGATGAACTGAATGGTACCTTTATTGCCATAATGAATCTTTGATCCAAAGCAAGCTGCTGTAGTGACTGAGTGGCTCTTTTAAATGGCATTCTTGCATATTTTAAAAGTAGTATTCCCAAGTTAGCTGAAAGCTGGATTCATAGTGTTACATTGATCAAGAGAAAAGTAATGAATTCTACCATGACATCTGGGGAATGAAAATCTAAGTAATTAAATCAATGTGGAATGAAAAGCTTTTGTCAGTACAATAACCATGAAGCTACCAGATTGTTAAAAATTAATACCCTTCAAGAAAGGACATCTATCAACCTTAGTTGGGTCTATCGTGTGACTCCAGATCTACAGCAGGATGGTTGGTTCTCAACTAGCCTCCAAAATAATGCAGCAATATTATTTGTTCATGAAACAATTAGGGATGGGCAATGCTGTAAATGATGGCTATGCACATATTCCCAAAAGAAGTGATGCCAATTTTGGGAGTGCTATGAGTAGACAGCAGACAGAGAACTGAAGGTGAAGGACCCAGGAGATGAAAGCACACCATGTTGGAGGGCACACAAGCATCATTTCTGCCTGGACAATCTCTTGACTGGTTACTCAGTCATTACAATCATTGGCATACACTACTAAAGGTGCAAAAAACTGCCCTTATAGATTGTCTTGTGGATTTATAAGGTGAAGAACAAATAAATGATAGAAAAATAGGGGGCTATGTGGGAGGGAAGGGTTAGATAGATCTCAGAGCAGGATAAAATGTCGGCACAACATTGTGGGCAGAAGGGCCTGTTGTGTGCAGTAGTATTCTATTTTCTAAATCATCTCTGGTCTTCAGTTTTATTGTTTTATGAATTTAGAACTTAAATTTACCATGTAGTTCATATCAGGAGGCTAGGAATCTAATGGCACAGTGAAAACTGTTTAAATATCTTCTGGAGAGCAGATGTACTCTCATATACATGAGTGATGTGGTCACCTAACCCAGTATGGGGGTCTGCTGAGTGACACTGAAGGTGTGGTGACAGTCACAGGCACTATAAATGTGTTGATTATCTCTGGCACTGAAGATGTGGTAACAGCAACTGGCACTGGGGTTGCAGTGACTGCCACTGAGGATGTGGTGACTGCCACTGGCATTGTGGAACAGATGACTGACATTGGGTTGGCAATGTGCCAAATGACACTGGCATGGGGTGTGTAGAATGACATCCACACTGGGGGTGTGGTGACTGACACTAAATTGGACATAGACTGAATTACAGAAGGATGGGAGCATGGTGACTGACACATTGAAGAAATGGTGACTGTTGCTATGATGGGGATGCGATGATTGTGACTGCCACTGGGCATGTACTGTCTAGCACCAGCATTGGTGATGCAGTGACTAATACCAGGGATGTGGTTTCTAACATTAGCAGTGGGGATGTGGTACCTGGTGGTTGGATGGGGATGTGGGGAATGATGTTAGCACTGGCGATGTGGTCCCTCACACTAACACAATGGACATACAAGAGACTGCAGGTGCTGGAATCTGGAGCAACAAACAATCTGCTGGAGGAACTCAATGGCCTGAGCAGCATCTGCGGGAAGAAAGAAATTGTCGACGTTTTGGGTTGAAACCCTGCATCGTATTCTTCCAGCACATCGTTTGTTGCTAACATGATGTATATGGTGGCTGACACCAGCAGTGGTGATGTAAAGAATGACAGTAGCACTGGTGATGTGGTGACTGTTGGTAGGATGGGGCTGAGCTCGGGTGGGAGTATGGTGACTGGCATTGAGGCTGGGGACATGATGACTGATGTGGGCACCTGGAATGTGCTGACTGTCACTTGGATTGGGGATATGGTCCCTGTAGCACTGGGGGTTTGGTTGCTGACATCATCTACATTGATGTGCTTTTGCACATTAACAGTGGTCACTGGGTCTGCAAATGTTTTTAGCATTGTACACAGATCCAGCCACCCTTCCGTTAAAAGTGACTTAAAGGATAATTTTGCAGATGATATTGCCCCTAACTGTACCTAAGGAAGGAATTCATCACCATGATTAAGTGCTTGTAGGCAGTTTCTTTATCCAGAAAACCTTGATAACGACATTAAGATGTCATTCTGGGATGTTTTTGATATGAGCACCACTTATTTTTGGCTGTAGAAATTAGCATATAAGGTATATTTTGACAGTAAATAATGAAACCTACACTATCTGCACTTCCAGTGCACTAAACATAGTTGAGTATTTTGAATTTTATCTCTGATTATAAATATTCCAAAGTTTTACTTCCATTGTTGAGTAATACAATGGTTAATTTTCATATATAATATAGCTAAATTGATTTTAAGTTCATTGCTTTTACCTAGAAACTATCATTGCTGGAATGTCTTTTAAGAAAAATACTTTGACTAATTCATTGGAAATGTTGAGTGTTTTAAAAGACTATTCACAATCCCAGATATTGTAGGCATCTTCAATTTAATTATTTTCAAAAATTCAGTATCACCAGCATCAGGATAAGATTTACCACAACGAAGTCGAGGAAATGATGTATCATATGATTTAAGGGCATGTCAAGGTCTGAAATTACAGGGAGAAAGAAAATAGCATTTCATAAAATTGTTTTGAACTTAACTTTTCTGCTGAATTCAAACGAAATTAAGAGCTGGTGAAAATGATGAAATCTTGCAGTGTTTGTTAACTGATACTGAAGAGAAAGCGAGAGGCCATAATTCACTCTGTCTTGGAGATAATTTCAATTTATACTCTGTCTGTGCACAGAATAACAGAAGGAATGAAAGACTTTACAGACAGTGAAGTGTTGGCATTGTGGAAAAATAAGAAATAGAGCAGGATCCCAAGAACAGCAATGGTGTAGTTATTAGATAATATGTTTTAATGTTGTTTGTTGAAGGTTAAGTATTTTGAGGTGTATAAGATTAATCAGTCGCTTAGGTGTAATGAATACGAAGGAGCTCGTTCCCTCAGTATCACAAACCGGGGGAGCATAATTGATGAAGGGTTATGGAGGAGATAGGGAAAAATTATTTCTTTCAGATAATGGGAGCCAGAAATTCAGCTCCTGAAACCCTTACCACATTGTGCTTGAATAAGTACTTGTGAGTTGCAGAACTACTGTTTGGACCAGCCTCTGGAAGGTGGCATTTGATTGGGTATTGTTTTCTCCAACTGGCATAGACATGATGGGCTGAATGGCCTTTCCTGCGCTGACCCCTGCTTCCTTGCTCTTCTTTAAAACAGGGCCTGTGATTCTTTGCATCTGCTTGAAAGACTAGCCAGGGCATTTAAAAAATAGCGCCTCTCACAGTACGGCACTCCCTCTGTAGGTATCAGTCCAGTAAATGTTTTTTAGTCTGAAAGTTTCTCATTTTCCCAAACTGAGCTTCTCAGAGGTGAGATGTTACCCACTGAATTACGTTACACGTGTTGCTATGTTAAAGAGGCAGGATGAATGGAAGGTACAGTTGTTGAAAATATTGGAATGGACTTCCTGAGTGACAAGTACCCCTTATGATCTTAGGACTCTTGTCTCTATTTTCCAGTAACATAGTAGAGTTTATGTCGGAAACATGGCCTCACTTTTCATCAAAAGCATAAAATTGTAAGATCTTTGGCTCACGTCCACATATTATAAAGCCATCTATTCAATCCTGTTCTCCAGCTCTTTCTCTGCAGCCACACTAATAGTTTTCCATTATGTATCCATCTAATTCATTTTTAAAGTCAAAGGCAAGTTTATTGTCATAGGCACAAGTACATGTGTGCACAGGTGCAATGAAAGATTTGTAGCAGTATCACAGGCACATTGCATCAGATAAGCAACATTCACAAGAAAAACATATTAAACATAAATTATACAAAATTTTTAAAAGAAAGAACACAAATGGAACAAAAAAAACAAAGTTCATTTTAGTGCAAAGTGATCAAGATGGTCATGGTGTTGTTATACTGAGGTAGTGATTAGGGTTGTGCCAGTTGGTTCAAGAACCAAATGGTTGAAGTGAAGTAGCTGTTCCTGAACCTGTTGGTGTGAGACTTCAGGCTTCTGTACCTCCTGCCCGATGGTAGCGCAAGAAAATGGCATGGCCTGGGTGGTGGGGATCTTTGATGATGAATGTTGTCTTACTGAGGCAGCGCCTCCTGTAGATACCTCTGATGGTGGGCAGGGATGTGCCTGTGATGTATTGGGCTGAGTCCACTACTCCTTGCAGCTTCTTATGTTTCTGAGCATTCGAATTGCCATACCAGACCATGATACCCTCTTTAGCTCTGCGTTCTAGATCCCAACTGTACTCTGCACAAAAATACCTCCTATACTTTTGATTATCCCTTTTGATCTGTGTCCCCTGATTCCCACATCTTTCTGTAATGGGAGTAGCTTCTGTCTTTAACCCTTTCTCACCAAACCATCATTTGTAAACCTCTAAAATTTGTCCAGATCCTCTTTACTCCAGACAACACAACCCCAACTTTTCCCCTCTGCCATAGTCGAAATCCTCCCCGGAACCATTCTAGTGAACACCTTCTGCATCCTCTCTGTGACCATAATCTCCTTCCCAAAAGGGTGGAGACCAGAATTAGATGCAAACTTCAGTTGTGGCTCGACTGGTATTTTATGTAGGTTCAATATAACCTCTCGCTTTTGTGGTCTGTGACACTATATATGAAGCCCAGGATCCTATCTTTCACAAACCTTTCCCTCAACATGCCCTATGACTTTCAAATACTTATGCAGCCAGGTCACCCAATAGAATTTTGCTATTGAGTCTCTGAGTGAAGACATTTCTCCTCATCTCAATCCAAAATGACTTACCCCCATATCCTGGGGTGCTAACCCTGGGTTTCAGATGTGCCCCCAACCAGGGGAATCATCCTCCCTGCATCCACTCTGTCAAGCCTGGTGAGAATTCCATATGTTTCAATTGAATCACCTCTCATTCTACTTGTCAATCATTGGTTCCACTTTACTTTGGCCAGATCCCCTTTCATCCTTCTGAAGTTATCCTTCCTCCAGTTAAAATGTTCTACTTTAGAATCCTTCTTGTTTGTTCCCAAAAACTATCTAAATCTCATGAAATGATGATTGCAGTTCTCTTCCTTACCCTTGGACCCCTTCATTCCCAAGAATAAGGTCCAGTAATGTTCTCGTCTTCTCTGAGTCAAAGTCATCATGATCAAAGAAATTCTGGTGAACACATTTCAGATGTCTGACCCTTCTTGTAGATCAATGGGAAGGAGGGGTGGGATGGTTCTTGAAAAGAAGGAGTTACATTTTGGAAAGTTCAAAGAATTGATGACTAGGGGACAGTACAGAAGAGGAGATGAGGCTTGGGACACATCACTGTGCAGTGCGGGACCGTATTGTTAAGCATACAGGACAGCAGAGTCCATTACAGTTTGCACTGCTGTATGGACATTTTATTTCAGAGGCTGAAAACATTCATTGATTTCCCTCCTGCCTTCTCTTTGATGCTCTGCAGTAGAAAGTCTTCTGGCTTCTAAAGACAAAAAAAAATCCTTTGAGGATGAGGATCGAGCATTATCAAAGCAAGAATATTATTTTGATGTGAGGCAAAAGTGCAGGCTCTCTTAATATTACAGGCTGAAGTGGGCCTTTCTAAATATAATGGTGCTTTACATTATATGTTGGAATTGACCAACCTTACATTATAGGTTGGAATTGAGTTAGTGGATATTTGACCAGACTTACAATCTTTGTGTCTAGCTAAAGCATATCGGAAAAGATTAACTCTTGACTAAAAGTCTCCTGTTGGGGCCACAAGTGGGCCATTTCTGGAGTGATACCCTGGTCCTATCAAGATACACAGGCTTTCCACAACCTGGACCACTCCACCTCTTCCCTTCTGAATCCCAACTTACTCTGATAGAAACACATAGCTCTCATTGGACCATGGTAGAGAAAGGGTTATCTGATGTTCCAGGCAATGCTTAACTATTCTGGAGTTAAAATCAGAGTCATGTGCCCTTACTCATCTTAGTAACCTCGTCACTGTATTGATGATTCAAGCTCAGTCTCAGTATCTGTCTTGTAAACAGAGCTGGCACAATAGCACTGGAAACACAAAGCATACCAATGAGTAATCATGCCCACATGGTAAACCAGTTAATCCAACGTGGCCATTCCAAGTGAGGCTGTGGAGAGCTTGCATACCTTGAGGGGATCGGGGTATCATTCCCGCAATGGCCTGCTCTTGTGAGCACATCGGAGTACTTTTCTCAAGAATTAATTCATTCCAATGTGATTTAACTAGAAATGAAGATTGTAAGGCTGGCCAAGTGTCCACTAACACCACTCCAAATGACAGGGAGGTGAAGGCTGCCTTAACCAAGCCCACGTCCACGTGAGAACTCCTGAAGTTCTCACGTGGACATGGATACATCTCAGAACAGGGAGTTCTGGTTAATCTCATTCCCTCTTCATGAGGCCAGGATGCTGATGCCCATTGTAGGTCCCATGTTGTAGCTGCAGACAGAATTGGTGAACCCAGCATCAGCAGTACCATGTGGCTGGTAACATGTCTGGGGGTGGATTTACTATCAGGGAACACACCAACCAAGCTTGTCATCGAAAACCTTTTGTGTTAGGGTATCGTCTATGAATGCTCATTTGTTGCTACATCTCTAATCACTACTGTTTAACCACACTATGACCACTTTGCACGACAATGGACTTATTTTGTTCTATGTGTTCTTTCTTGTAAAAATTTATTTTTAATTTATGTTTTTCTTGTAAATGCTGCCTATATGATGCTACATGCCTGTGATGCTGTTGTAAGTAAGTTTCTCATTGCACCTGTGCATTCATGTACTTGTGCATGTGACAATAAATTCAACTGTGACTTTGACTTACACTGCCAGTCCATGTTCTGCATAGGTCTTCTATAATTGGCATTTTAGCTGAAGTTTGCCCCCAAAACTCTGTCTCAAAGCTGGGCTCCAATGTTACCTGAGCTAAAGGCACCCACTTTTTGTTCAGCAAATATATTCAAGTCAGTAATTTTGCAGGACAGGCCTCACTCTAAGTATCTTCCTAACCTCCTGTGCCGGCAGTTGTGCCTAGAAATTAGTTTGCTTTTTTTTGGAGTACTTGAAATATTATGTAGCAGACCTATTCATGTCTCTCTCATGCTCTAAGCTCCCAATGACTGTGTAGTAGTGTACTTATGATCTTAGTGCCAATTATTTCCCTAGAGGCAATCAGTGTGGATCCCAACAGATGCACTTCAAATTTCATTCAGCTGCCGCTTTTGCCATTCATTGCTCGCAGTGCAACTTCAGCCCTTAAAGGCACACTCTCCACAACAGCAACATACACAATGGCTGCTGTGCAGCACAGAGAAAGCACAGGGGAAATGGAGGTGGTCCATGTTTTTAGAGAGATCTTGGTGGAGGATATATGTGCCGGGATAGATATCCACTGTGCCAGAGGAGCCAGAAGAAGAAGACAAGAGGTGGCTGATGGACTGTCCTCCAGGACTGACACACAAGCAAGCTGGTAATAACTGTGAAGAAGAGCTCTGGTCTCTGCTACTCAGCAGCAGGTTGATGTTCTTCAGGAACAATGTGATGCCAGTCTGCAGCTGACTATTCAAGTTTAGTTTTATTGTTGTGGGCATACATACCCAGGGTATAAATGCCATGAAAATTAGCTTTTAGCAGCAGCAGCACAGTGCATTACAAACATGACAATAAATTACATAAACTTAAATTAATGTGGATAAGTTAATGAGGACTGTGGTGAAATGCCACACTGGAGCAGATTCCTGTTCTAGCTGAACAGCTAGGTGCAGACTACTCTGGGTGAACTGATGCCAACTGTGAGAGTTTCTCCAGGTGCAGCGGCATGGGACCCACAAACAAACTGCTGACCCATGGAAACAGAGGTATACAGCCCATGATCTCAGTCTTCCCATGGTCCAGATCTGTGACAGAGTTGGCAGAGTCCAGACCAGATCAACTAGCGATCTGGTGCAGAAGACTGAAGAAAGCAGGGACCAGTGAGTATGGGTTTGTCAGCTGCCACTGCAATGGGTACTGGAGGTTGAGCTGCCTGGGTGATGGCGAATTCTAACACCATGGCTTACCCAGACTACTGAGAGGTCCACTGAGATAGAGGAGCCTAACGTTGTAGCCCCTTCCTAATGTCAGCATTACCCTCCCACCACTGCCCCTGGGGTGACATACCCATCTGTGCCCCACAGCTGCTCTGCAGCTTCTGTTGGCAGAGGCACCAGCCTAAAGCTGACCCAACCAAGGCAAGGGTCCCCCATGGACCTCTTTTGAGCTGGAGGTGATTTTTGGTAACTGATTTGATAACATGAGTCATGGTGCTCCAATTAAGGAGCATTCCACCCAACAGGGTAAACCATAAGAACACTGTCCCTGGGATATTGGCACTAATTGTTTATGAGCTTAAATGATTAGCTGCTTTAAAGTTATGTAGGAGATGATGCCTTGCTGACTCCGTGCCAACACATGTAATCATGACATGATTTGACGATATGCTCCCAGACTACAGAAAATGGATTTCCATACCAATATTGCCCTACCGCTGATGACAAATGAAGCCATTGACTTTCAAGACTGTCAATTGCTTAAAGTGGTCGCATTGCTCAATACATTTTCATCCTTCAGTGACTAAGGCAGAAACTCGAATATATTTACATCCATACACTGGCAGTTCAGGAAAGATTTAAGGTGACCGTTGAGAGGCCTTTTTAAAGATTAAGTGATCACCGCTCAACTACAGATAAATGTGCTCGAGTTAACACACTTTACACAGCTGATGTGCTGATGTATGAGTGAGTCCTCTGCTCACCAGTTGGCTCCTCTCATAGAGTCATGGAGAAAAATGGTTCAGGAACAAGCCCTTCAGTGCACTGGATCTGTGCTGACCTTCAAACACCTACTTACACTAATCCGACAGTCATTCCATTTTATTCTCCATATGTTCCCATCAACTCCTCCCAGGTTCTGCCAATAAGGGCAATTTACTATGGCCAATTAACCTACAAACGAACATGTCATTGGGATGTGGGAGGAAATCAGAGCACCCTGAAGAAAGCCATGAGGTCACAGGGAGAATGTGCACAGACAGCACCAGCAGTTAGGATTGAACCCAGGTCACCAGAGTCAGGATGTAGCAATTCTCTAGCTGTGAATGAATAGATTATTTGTCCAACTAGGTGTCAGTTTATCAACCTCTGAACACTTTGAGCTGACTCCAGTGAGGTTTGGAGCTGCCTTCTGAAATTCGTTGTTAGGTGAATATCCCTTTAAATGATCTTGGAAAGATGACTTTGAACCAACCTTTCTCACAACTGCCACAAGGCAGACATTTCACAGACCTTGGAGCTTTGACTCATGTTGTTGGAAAATGGCAATGTACACTGATTGATGTTAATAGATGCACAAGCGAAGCTGGGAGATATCAGGCATGAGCTTGGATTCCAACTGGAAGTGGCTGGTCAGATTTCACAGTTTGCACAGTTTAACCCAGGGATGGTTGCAACTTAATACAAATGACAGCTTAAAGCAATTTTCAATCATAAAATACTGAAAAAAATCGGAGCAATGCGATCCAGCCTTGGCATAAATGTTTCTGTCTGTTCATTCAGTGAAGGCCATCTCATCTTTACGCATCCTCTTCCCAGACTCTGCAACACTGAACAAAGTCACATATCCTGGCAGTTTTAGAAATGCTCAGATGGCATCCCAACTGTCACAATGTTATTAAGGATTCAAGCCATCAGAATTCAATAGAACAAGGGAGTACAGCCAGCAGAGTCCCTAGTTGTAATGGTTTGCAGGAGAATTATGAATGAAATTGTACTCTAGATTGGAAGAAGTACAAGTGACATGCT
>JARFYF010000064.1:9586214-9597149 GCA_030265395.1 Rhina ancylostomus
GGGACTGACACAAGAAGCTGAGAGGTGATAGGTAGAAGAGGCAAAGGGCTGAAGAAGAAGGAATCCGGTAGGAGTGGACAGTAGACCATGGAATGAAGGGAAGGAGGTGGGGAACAGGATGGAGGCCATGAGGGTGGGTGAGGGGAAAGAGAAGGGGTGAGGGGGCCACAGGAATGACCCCCACCTTTTGTTTTCCTTCTTAAGGGAATCAAGTGACAGTGCAGGAAAGTGATATGTGAGGTTTAAAAGAAAATCACCCTCGATCTTGTTGAAAGGTGAGGCAAGCATGAGGGGCCAAATGGTCTCCTGCATCTATTTCTTATGCTTATAAATTAAGGTGATAGTTACTGGCATAGATATAAGGCCCTTGATGAGAAAAGTGCATGAGTGGTGCAAAAGCCATTCCTGATGGGAAGTCCAGTCTAATCCCTGGGTTGATCCACAATGACCCTGAAACCTTTGCTATCGCATTTGCCGGCCTCTTGGGTGGTGTGTAACCATGGACAGTCTTCATCCAGTTCCTTGCTGTTTCAATACATTCAAACAAATTGATCACAAGCACTTCTGGACATGCACGTGAGCAGATAGTCTGAGAGCTCTCTCCCAGAAATGGAAGATTTACAGCCAAACAATAAAGGTGCTGCAGTCCGCAGAGTGAAGCAAATCACAGCTTGGTTCTCAGCCTGAATATTGCCGATAGTCCTTTGGATGCCATTGTAAGTTTGACATTCATTGGAAATGTTCAGTGCTTGTAAAACCTGATGGATTAAGTACATGCAAAATTTTACTGCAGCATTCTCACCATCGAAGTGCCTTCTAATCTTCATGCTTGATTCATCCTCTACCTGATCTGGGAGCATGTGTTGCCTTTGGGGAGTGGAGAGTGGATTAATTATTCCTGCCCTTTACCTTTCTCTCAGCAGTTTTTCAAAGGCCTGAATACTCCACTCACTGATGAGCCTCTCAGTTTCACTGGTCGCCTGCTTCCTGACCCAGGACTGGGTCCCCAGCCACCCTTCTCCTGTGTAGCTGGCTCCCATAGGGAAGGCTCCGAGTGGCACAGGGTCCGCTCAGGGTCTGAAGTAACAGGCTTCACCGTGCGGTTAAACAAACGAGACGCTGGAGGAACTCAGCCGGTCGGGCAGCATCCGTGGAGGGAAATGGACAGTCGACATTTTGGGTCGAGACCCTTCACCTGGACTTGTGGAGACGAAGTCCAGGTGAAGGGTCCCAGTGAAGAATGACCCTCTGAGTTCCTCCAGCAGATTGTTGCTCCAGATTCCAGCATCTGCAGTCTCCTGTGTCTCTACTGTCACTTCTTGAAACGGGAGAGAATTCCTCGGTCACACTTTAACTTCTGCCCTGACTGCGAGTCCAAACTGCCAGTCTGATTCCAGTTGCATTGTCTAATCCGTCAGGAAAAGGGGAGCTGAGTAGCTGAGGAGTGAGAGATGGGGAAGTGTTAGCTCTCTAGAAAGACGGGTGAGGGTCACAACTGAAATGAATGACTTCAAGAGTGCAGTTGGTAGGGAGACAAAGTTCGATGGGTGGGGGATCAGTGTGGTGTGTGGCGCTAAGTGGTACAGTCAGCTCCAGAGGAGGAGATGTCAATCAAAGGGATCATAATCTGAGATGGTCTGCATTTTAATTCCATCTCCATACGTGGGTGTCTCTCGTAAAACCAGCGGTTATCGCTCTTCCGTAACAGCCCTTGAGAAGAGGTGCTGGGAATTTTGCCGAGTGCTGGTTCTCAGTGTGAAGGTGTTTCACTGACACCCAGTGCAGTCACAGTGCAAGTCACCGCATTCGTCCTGCTCCGGTGCTGGTAGTGGCAGAACGGCAGAGGTTTAGCCCCGGGCAGTGCTCACAGTCCCAGTAAGGGTCAGCGCTTTATTTGCAAATGTGGTCACAAACATGAGGCAGAACAAACGTCACCTCCTTTTGGAGAATGTTCAGGTGGCCAGGGCTATGGGGACAGGAGTCACGTAGATATGGACGCAAACATCAGCCAAGCCCAAAGCCCGCCTCAGTGTGAGTGCTGTGAGCGGAAGCTGTGTAATATTTCATGCATCTTTGCACAGTTTAGTTTAATAAGAGATGTGGGTTTTGGTGAAGTGTTGGCTTGTGGCTCCCACCTCAGGTCCAGTATTTGGGGCCAGGGGTTGTAAAAATAAAAACAGAAAATAGAGCCTTCCCAATGATTAAATGTGATTGGACGCACATGAACACGGACACACTTGAGCACACTGTCTCTCAAAAACACACTCACATGCATGCTCTCACCCACACCCTTGCACTCTCACACACACATTCACACAAACACACTCTCTTGCACACCGACATTTCCTCACACACACTTATTCACACACACACACTTATTCACATACAGACGTGCACGATCAAATTCTCACATGCACTCATACATATAAATTCTTATACACTTACAAGGACACAACACACACTAACCCCACACATACATGCATGAACATGCACACACACACTCAAACTCTCTCATGCATACACACTCAATCTCAAACCCTCTTGCACATAATGTCTCTCACACACACACACACACGCACACACACACACACACACACACACACACACACACACACACGCTCAAACTCTCTCCCACACACAGATGCACCGTTCATGGCCAAGAGCCAGTGTGCTGATAGACACTCATGGCAGTCTCTATCAATCTAAATGTTTCTCACTAACAAATTTTGATCAGAACATCTAATTCATTCATGCAGTAACCTCACCAAACATCATTCCAACTCTTTAGTGCCAACTACTTCATTAGTTAATTAAACAAGTGGCGGTCAGAATCAGAACGAGGTGGTTTATTTTATAGGAAGAATAAGGAGGCTCCCTGCTGCTTGAATACTGAGTCTAAATTGGGTAGAGGAGCAAAGAAACCTGGGGATATAGATCCTTCCACCATTAAAAATACCAGAGCAGGTTAATGAGGCCTTAAAAACACAAACTAAGCTGTAAGGATCACTAGTAGAAGTATAGCTTGAAAAGCAAAGAAGTTATGTCAACCCTGAACAGCCCATGTTTAGACCACGTTTGAAGTACTGTGAGCAGTTTTTTGTATGCATATTATAAAAATGGCATAGAGGCAATGGAGAACGTGTAAGAATTAGATTCACGAGAATGATACCGGAACGGAGAAGTTATATTCATTATAAAAACATATCTAGGCTGGGACTCTGGGTGTTCTCTGGGAAACCTGATTGACAATTTTTAGACATTCTAAGTGTTGATCTAGAGGAGGAGAAGATGTTTCCGTTTGTGGGGGGATCTAAAACTGGAAATGACAATGGAAATAGCCACTAATAAACCCAACAGGGAATATCGAGCATAGAATGAATCAGTGGTGGGCTGATGTGCACACATATTGGAGACAGCTCTTTACCTAGAGAGTAATTAGATTAGGGAACTCACTGCCACAATGAGTAGTTATGACAAATAACATTGAAGCGAGGGGGAAGCAGAGTCCTTGACTATTTTTAAAGCAGAGTTACATAGTTTATTGATAAACAAATGTTACCGTGGGTAGCTGGGAAAGCAGAATTAATGTTGGCTCAGTCATCAGTTTATGAAATGGAAGAGCAGGGAGAATGGGCAGAGTGGCCTACCCTGTTTGTGTGTACATTTGTAAGCTCTCAGGAGGAGGGTGGGTAAGTACATTAAAGGAGGAAGGAATGGATAGATATGTTGATGGGGTTTGATGAAGGAGTTGCTCAGATGGAGCATTGACCAATTGCTTTGTACACCCTCAGTATCTCCAGTTTCCTCCCCAGGTGAACCCCACCTCCAATCTCTCTGCTCTGTCCCAGCTCCAAGCCTTGCTCATGTCCAACAGACCCCATTCCCTGAACCTAACTCTGACCAGCCACACCATCACAGTCCCTGCTCCCCCAACACTTCACCAACTCTGATCTCTGGCCAATCCACAGATTTCTAGTTCTAATATCCACCCTTGACTCTGATCCAATCCTCTTCCTAACCCCCACCAGTACTCCCCAGCCTAAATCCACTAACTCTGCAATGGTGCAGGGAAGGTCAGGGCCTGTTCTATCAGACACAGTGCCTCAGAGCTTGGGGGGGGGGGGGGGTGATGTAATTGTGTTACTGGAATGTGTCACATAAAAGTGGCATTGTCCCTGTTGACCCAACACTAATATGTCTCTTTAGTCACTGTGTAATTTCCAGATCTCTCTACATGAATCTGACAAACAAAAAAAACATGCCATACTGTATACATGCTCACACACTCACATGTACATATACACTCACACACTCAGTATATCACACACACCCAATTACTATCCACCGTGGATTTATGAATCAGAGACCTCGTGCAAATGTGCATTTGGCGCACGTGCACATGCGCGTGCACACACACACATACACACACACACACACACACACGCGCGCGCACATGCACACCAATTAATTACACCCACTGTATACATCACAATTGCATTCACACACACACAATGCACACTCACAATTTTTGAATCAGTGATGTGCCACATATATACAAAATATAAATGATTCAATCACATGTTTCTTTAAATGTTCAAATGTTGACTTTACTGTCAATGCCAACATTCATTGTCTATCTTAACTGCCCAGAACCGTGAAGACAATGAAGTCCAACATCTTCATTTTTTTTAAATTTTCTGCTTTTATTTAAGAATCCATCATATTGGTGTGTCTACTCACACATGGGCCATACTGGATAAAGGTGGCAAGTCTTCTTCCCCAATGGATGTTAGTGACCAGATAGGTTATATAACAATCTGAAAGTTTCATGGCTTCCATAACTAAGACTAGTTTTCTTTTCAGATGTACGTAATTACTTGAATAAAAAATTCCCCAGCTGCAGTGGTGGGATTCAAACTCATGCCTCTAGGACAATGGTCCAAAACTCTGGCTGCTCGTCCAGTAATTTAATCACTGGTCTACATGTACACATGATACATAAATAATTAAAGCACATGCAATACACCAATCACATAAGCTGTGATGTGCCAGTGCGACAATATATGAATAACACTCAGAGACACACAATATATATGAATTGCACTATGTATCAGTCACACAAACACACAGCCTGAACTGCACACCAATACATCAAACAGACAGACTCACACACACTCTATTCTAACACCGCCTGAAGTACTTCTTCCTCGCTTTAAACCAGGGTCAGTGAGATCAAATGTAGTTTGTATAGATGTGCCTTGCATTGCCCTGAGGGTTAACTGACCAATCACATGCTGGGTAGTGAGTCCAAAAGTTAGCCAAGCTTGTCTGCAGTGTTGCTGGCTCTGCATCTAGCACCAGTTCCCACTGTTTGCTGAGATCAGCTCAGACCAGCAGTTGAAGTTGGGTCTCTGAGAGCTGGAAGCTGCCTTTCTGCACCAGATTGTCAGCACTGAATGGTTATCTCTTACACCATCAATGTCATAGTGAAAGGGACCAAAGAGATCGCACTGCCTGTGAGACCTCTCACTCAATTAACTTGCTGCCGAAGTTTACATTGACACTACCAGCCAAATTTAAAAATGAATCTCTTTGTGTTTGAAGAACTCTTCAGTACATTTTATTTCACTCAATGTTTTACCGATTCTCTGCAATGTCAAGAGAAGTTGTTAAAACCTCCAACTTCCTAACAATTGCAGTAGGGATCTGGGTCACCAGTTTAGGGACATTCAGTCCTCCCTCACGTGCCCTTGAATATAAAATAACCGTTATTAACACATGAAGGTGAATATAAAACTTCTTAACCCAATCCCTAATGATCTCATCCATAACCATTAAGCTATTCTGTGACACCTCATTTAAAAAGAAAGTACAATATAATGGAGACACAGGAGACTGCCGATGCTTTAATCTGGAGCAACAAACAACCTGCTGGAGGAACTCAGTGGGTCGAGGAGCATCTGTGAGAGGAGATGAATTGTTGACATTTCTGGATCACGATATCATAGAAACTTTAAAAATCTCTACACCTTGCATAGGTTCCCTATGTTGATACCATTAGCCAAATTCAGAAATGATTCTCTTCATGTTTGAGGAACTTTCCAGTCATATTTTGTTCCACTGGATGTTTTCCCATTCTCTGCAGTCAGTGTCCAGAAGAGAACTGGCCCAAGATGCAGACCAAGTGACCGTGGCCACCTGGCTCTCATCTTTGCTTATTGTGGAGCATTTGATGGTCTATCACTGAACCAAAATGTAGGACAAGTGGCTTCCAAACAGATGGCAGCCTATTCCGAACCTCCAGACCTTGTGAGGTGTGTGGGCAACAAATTATCTGAGTACACAAGTGAGGGAATTCGAGGGAGGCAGCATTGTGAAAGGCAGGATTATGTCTGTCAACTTCCATGTGTCCGGCAGCAATGTAGAGCATGGGTTTGCCCCTCCTGTTCATTACCTCTCCTGCTTCATTGTTCAGGACAGCTGGGTCACACTCAGTGAGGTCACACCAAACATAATGAGTTGTTTTCTATTTCACAATATCATCGTGTTGGAAGTCCTGGTTTTAACTTTGGACTATTCTTCAGAGTTGGGTTTTGCATCACCCGTCATCACTAGTCCCTAGTTACTGTGTTGTTGATGTTAGGTTACTATGGTCTGAAAGATACTGATCTTCTTAGGCAATCAGGCAGTCTGCACCCTTGTGAAACAAGACCTGAACGACATTTAAAAATTGGCAAGTAATTTTTACACCTTACAGGGGCTTGACAATGAGATATACAACGAGGGAGAAATGTTTATCTCTCCTTGATGCTCCGAGGCATTCCTGTTGTCCAGCCCCCTACCAACAACATCCTAGGGGGTCATCATTGACTGACCCAGTGATAGAAATACTGTGGGTGAAAGAACAGGTTGAAGTGTGGATATTCTGCAGTGTTAACTTCCTAAAACCTACCCACACTTTCTAAAGCATGTCAGGAGTACCATGGAATACCCTGCGTTTATCTTGATGGGTACAGCTCCAAAAGGACTGCCAGGACACTACACTTCCCCACTATTTTAATGAGTAATGGTTCCTGATATGTCTCCGTTTGTTTCTTTCCCCTTTTGTTTTCCTTCTTTCTTTTCTCTCTCTGATGGCAGAGGAGATGTCCATTCTCACCTGCCGGGTTTGTCTTGTCCTCCTCCTCTGTTATCTCACAACTCCCACATTCTTTTGTCTATGTTCTCACCCTTGAACTGCGCCCATTCACCAGATAACCTTGTGTACAACTTATCCCCCTGGTCACCTCGGTTTCACCCTATCAGAGACATCCCCTTCCCCCACCCTCCTTGCGGCTTTCCAACCTTCTTTTGTCTCCTCTTCAGTTCTGACGAAGGGATATCTCTGACCAAACACGTTTCTCAACCCACAGATACATCCTGACTGTCGAGTACTTTCAGCATTTTATATTTTGTCCTGATATGTTGTTATCGTGTACAGTTCTAGTCGCTTTGTTACAAGAAGGATATGGTAATAATAGCGAGGGTGCAGAAGAGATTTACCAGGATATTGCCTGGAATGGAGGGGGAGTTGTAACAATGAGAGATGGGATAGGCTGGGTTTATTCTCACTGCAACGTTGGAGACTGAGGGGGTGACCTACTGGAGGTTTATAAAATTATGAGGGGCATAGATACGATAGTCAGAGCCTTTTTCCCAGGACAGGTGAGTCGAGAACTAGAAAACATAGGTTTAAGGGAGGAGGTCAGAAATTTAAAGCAGAACCAAGGAGCAAGGTTTTTACACAAAGGGTGATGATTATTTGGAACAAGCTGCCAGAGAAGGTAGTAGAGAGAGATACAATTTTAAAAGGCATTTGGGCCTTTACTTGGACAGGAAAGGAATAAAGGGATACAGGCTTACTGTGGGCAAATAGAATTAACATAGATATGATTCACAGTTGGGATATGGTGGGCTGAAAGGGCCCATTTCTGTGCTGTACAATTCTATGACTTTTTTTCATTATATAAAGAAGTTAGAGTGGGCAACTTGGTCCGCCATGTCTGCCTTGTCATTCAGTAAGATCATGGCTGATCTTTTACCTAAATGCCACTTTCTTGCATGAATCCCATATCCCTTAATATCTAAAAATGCATTGAATTTTATCTTGAATAAACTCAGTAACTCTGATCTCCACGGCCCTATTGGAGAAAGAATGTCAAAGATTCTCCACTATCAGGTGAAGAAATTACTTCTCATCTCAGTCCTGAACAGCTGACCTGTTATTTTAAGACTTTAGTCCTTGATTCTAAACAGGGAAAATATTATCCCAACACGTATTCTGAAAAACCTTGTAAGAATTTTGCCTAGCACCATATCTGGGGTGAACTGAGATTGGGGAAATGATGGAAGTAAAAAGACATCACAGTATAAAGTCTAGTGATGCTGTATATCCCCAACAGAGCAGAGCAGGGAAAGTATTAGGTGAAAAAGACAGAGCTTCCAGCTTATTGGAGATGAAAATCCATACTGGAAATACACATCCTACACACGAGCGTTAGAAGAAGAAAATGTTTAGGGATTAGGAAGGTTGAGAATTCTAACAGGGAAAGCTTAAATTTAAGTGAGAAGTCTTAAACCACATTTGTTCGTTTCAGTGAGAGAAAACGGCCGTGGAATGTGAATGCATGTTAATTTTCTTCTTATTTGATTTAGCTGAATTGATTGATATCTATTTATTTGTTTTTAATTGTGTTGTTGTGTTAATCAGTATTTTAATTTGGGTTATAAAATATTTAATATTTTCTGGAGTGTTTGAATATCTGCTTTTGTCCAAGATGATCATAGGCATTAAATTTAAACTCCTCCTTAAAGGCAGTCCCTTGGGTTGGGTTGATTTGTTTCTGGGGTGGCTGATGAGGCCAATGAGAGATCAAAAGAGTCTTCCATAATGGAGCAGTAAGTACCTGATGGGGTGGGTTTGTGGATAGATATGAGGTGGTCTTCCCTTGCAGGGCTTCTGTGTGCTCCCAATGCATGGTCTGGAGGTTCTCAACAGTATTTTGAATGTTCTCTCTCCAATCTGAGTGGTCATGGGCCAGAGATTCCCAGATCCTCCCAACTGATGGAGTTGAAGGATTTAGAGAGGTCCCAAGTATCCATTGTGCCTCGAGGTGAATGGAATCCACAGTGTGACTCAGAAAGGATCTGTCTGTTGCTGAGAGGAGGCACTACAGAAGTACACTGGCAGTAACATTCCCTGTTTTACATCCAGAATTAGCAAGTGGAGATTATGATAGTAATTGAATTAGGAATATATTAGTTAATAGTTGTTAATGGATTAGTAAATAGAGTGGAGTTCTGTACAATACCATCTTTGGAAGCCACATAGTGGTCAATAAAGTTGATGTGTATGAATTTCAGGTGAAGAAAGCTGTAAACAGTGTCCATTCTAGGAAAGACAAACATGGTGAAAGAGATTCTTTGGTGAGGAATCTATGTGAGAGATTCCATAACAAAGAGTTAATATAGTGGGCCCCGTTACAAGGGGAGGGCTATTATTACCACATGCTGCTGCCTATTGTGTGTGTGATCCCACGTGCAACACAGTCAGATTAAAATGTTCGGATTGATTGCTGAGTTTAGTGGAGGAATTTTGTGTCAGCTTCTACTGACATTTGAAATTTATAGACCCATCAAAGTAGTAAATCTTCTCTCAATAGCTGAATGTTGCCAGAGATCTCAATGTACTTGAGGAAGAAAATTTAAATAAATATCATTAAAGAAACCATGGTAAACCATGAACCAGCAAACTTTCAGACATCAAACAAGGGCCACCAGGTTGCTTTGAGTGGAGGGGCAGTTCCTTCCAACATAGTTAAACATTCAATCTGTTGGCAACGAAGATTAACACAATATGGGAAGAGTGTAGGATTAGTGTAAGTGATGGTTGGTGCGGACTTGCTGGGCTGAAGGGCCTGTTTCTATGATGTATCATGTATTTCTGTGGCTCAGCAGAAACTTGGTACAACTACATTCAGAATGCTCAGGTGTGAAGTAATGATGAAAGCAATGCTAGACTGGGATTCGTACTATGACACCGCATACATTTAACTTGTGTGGATTACTGAAAACTGGACCATGTTTGTTGTCAAGAGTGGCTCGAGTCCACTGAAAACAAAATAAATCCATCAATCTCCTGCTGAGAAACAGCAAGCTGAAATAAGTAAATGGCATAGGCCAGAGAACAACGACTCAAAAACAGAGGAGAGAAAGCTACATTCTGCCAATTTTTGGCCTGAGCGAACCTTATCCTTGGACTCCTGCAGTCTGTGTGGTGAAGAATGAAGTGATCTGTAAAATGTTCCAAAAGCCATTGAAATGTCAAGCAAAGCAAAGTGCAAAACCCTTGGGTATCACACAGGAGCTTCTACAGAAAAACATGCCAGCTACAAACATGAGCAATAGTGGACCAGGCAAATGCATTAGGATAACATTGTACATAATGAGATGAATTCAGTATAATGATATTTATATATGTAAACACACTGATTTACTCCACAGCTAATAAGGTAGAGAATATTCTCTCATTACTTAGCTGGTCAAATATTGAAAGTAAAACTCTCAGCATCATAAAACCCAACCGAGGTCAATTGCTATATGTTAATTTGGCTTGGTGCATCTGGAGCAGGTCTGATCAAACTATGCCTGTGGGCCAAATTTAGCCTGCACTGACTCTTGGCTTTGCCCTTAGCAGAGAAGTGCTTGTAAAGGGAAGGGGTTGGATAATTTACCAAGCATGAGGTCATTTTGTGTGTTGTATAGGCTCTTCCTCGCCAATTTCCTGTTCCTGTAGGGAGTGCAAATTGTGGAAAAATCAAAGTCGAGTTTATTGCCTTTTGCACAAATATATGTGTGCACAAGTGCAATGAAAAATTTACTTGCAGCAGAATCACA
>JARFYF010000064.1:9661115-9674378 GCA_030265395.1 Rhina ancylostomus
CCACAAGGGTTAGCAACAGTATGTAATGTCCACCCGATCATTGTCCCAATTTCATTTACGAGTCTGCTGCAGCTGTGATTAATATTGTACCGAGCTTGCATTCGGCACTACAATACGCAGACATGGGAAATTGGTGAAGCGTATTATGTATCATGTTTAGATATCTTGTGATGTGCTTGACAACATTAGTAGATAAACAGTTTCATCTGTGAACATGGCCCTAATCCTTATCTGTAACCAGTGAAGGACTTATCTTCCAGTGTTTGTTGAGAGCAATTCATCATATTTAATTCTCTACATTTTTGTCTGCTAAAGTGTTTTTGCAGAAGTATTTTCCTGTCTGCAGTCAATTCCCCAAAGTAAATCACTGACAGGTCCCAGTGAATGAACAATCAAGGAACATCCTGTTTCTAAGCTTATGTCTCTCTTTTGATAACCATTTCTCTTGACACTTTCTCCTAAGCAATGAGCATCGATTCTGTATTTCCGACATACCATGTATTTTCCCTTCCTGTGACTCTCCATTGTAGTTGATCAGTCTTTGGTGGTGTTTGTTGTGCAAGCATTGCAAGTCTGGATTCTTGCTCATACTAATTTTTAAGTTGTAGGTTCTGATGTTTCGGTAAAATTGTGAATACTATCAATCCTTATGTGTACTCCATATTTCCTTACAGGAAGCTACTCAGCCCAGTGAGTATGTGCCAGTCTCATAATGGTGCCATTTCCCAACTAATTTTCCCTGTGACATATTCTCTCCACATTTCCATCAACTCCCCTCAGATTTTACCACTCACCTCCACACTAGGGGCAATTTGCAGTCGCCAATTAACCTACCAATCCGCACGTCTTTGGTACGTGGAAGGAAACCAGAGCACCTGGGGGAAACCCATGCAGTCACAGGGAGAACGTGCGAACTTCACGCAGACAGCATTGGAGGTCATGATTGAACCTGGGTCACTGGTACTGTGAGACTGCAGCTCTACCAACTGCTCCACTGTGTCTTCAGAGAAACCCATTTCTAATCCAACCAGGCCAATTGTTTGTGTGGGGGAGGTAGCTTGAGTGGCAGGAAGCGGTGAGTGAAAGGTTTGGGAGACAGTTGACAAATTAATTAAGGGCAACAGATATCTGCAAACTGTTAGACAACCTACGATTGCACTGGTATCTTCCTCAATAAGGGAACTAGTGGCAGAGAGTTGGACTAAGGTCAGAGGCACAGTCCTTCGGTAGAACATGGGTCAAGGATCATAAAGGGGAGATCTGATCAACCTCCATGGGATATCGTGGCTAGTGAACCACTTGGAATTGGAATCAAACAAAACCAAGACAGAACACCATCAAAGTCCCTTCTTGCCATCCATTCCCCCTTGACTACCTCACTAATTACTTTTCCGTTCATCGTTCCCCCAGCCCAAAACCAATATAATCTCAGGTATTGATATTGACATAAGGAACATGAATCCAGTTTCTTTTTAAAGAATAATTCACTCAGAGTTATCTCTTTTCTGTCTGAGGAATACATAACTCTCAACTGTTGAGGGTTATGAGTTTTGGAATATGCACTCTACTCCATGTATTCTGCTAACGATGAGGCCGTCCAAATCATTCACTTGAATCACTTTTGTAAGTACACTGCAGACTAATTCCATAATTGCGAGCACTTCTGTTGATGCTGCTCTGCTTTCTCTTGGTGACTTTGAAGTCCATGTATTAGCCTAGATTTATCCATCCTTAGCTCCCAGTGAGCACAGATGAGAAAGAGTCCAACCGTAAAAGTGGTTTCTCTGGCCCATGCTCCCTTCCACGCAGGATCCCACCCTCTGCTCAATTTTCCTTATGGCCACTTCAACAAGGATATGGTGCACTACTGTTTAAGCTGCAGAACTAGTACCCAGTGCCTGGACTATTGATGTGGTGCTAGAATTTGAATTCAATCACGACAGGTGGGAAAGGTAAATTCAAGTAATTAAGCAGGTTTGGAATCTTAAAAAAATTGGGGTCAGGAATGATGAGCATTGAACCAGGATGGTAGTGAAAGCCCATACAATTACTGATGTTCTCCAAGGGTATAATTAGTGTCCTTACCCATTTTGGCAATGTATGATACCCAACCATAACAACATACTTGACTCAACTACCTTCTGAAATGGCTGAGGAAGCCACTCAGTTCCAAGGCAGTTAGAGAGTGGACTACAAATGTGTCCTTGTCGGTGAAGTCCATGTCCTCTGAACAAATTAGAAAAAAACCACACAATGGTGATGTCACCAAGTGTAATAACCTGATGTTCACTGAACTGTGTTTTATTCTACAGCTTCTCTCTGATGACTGTAAATTATTTATATGATGATTTCAAAAGTCTTGTCATTTTAATTGTAGTTTGAGTTTTAATCAGGTCATTGATGTGGGTGAGTGGTGGTGTGTCAGCAGAATATACCTAATTGATTGCTTCCTAAATCGTCATCTTACCCCACTGAAAATCACTGTAATCCTTTGCAGGTGAAACTTAAATATTGATGGTGATGTGAGAAGCATCAATTCAGTTTCTTTTTAAACATTAATTAATTTCAAATGATCTTTTATTAGTTTTGCTGCTTTGCTCTAACTAGCATCCACTACAGTGTCTCGGGAAGGTCAAGGGTGTCGCTCAAAGTCATGACAGAGAGTTGGTTTTGTCCCTCACTCAGGTGAGTTGAACCCTCATATCCCAGCGGTTTGCACAGGCACATAATTAAAATGGCTCAGTCAGAACCCAGCACAAGCCAGGTACATGCAACTTTCTTCCTGTTGTAACTTGATCTGCATCCTGACACTAGCATTGAGTCAGATTGACATCCCCTCTCAAGAAAGGTCCTCCAAGCCTGGATGAAGTAATTCATCAACCGTCCAGAGTTGATGTCAACTCCTGGCTGTGGCATCAGGACCACTCTGAAAGCTATTTCCAGTCTTGGGCAACAGTCCTCATTTGATTCCGATCTGGATAACTCAACCTGGCAATGACACTCTATCAGTTGAAATCAAGACCCAAAAATCACCCTCCAATCCTGATTCAAACCCCTCTTCCAGTCTCTGATTTAGTGTCTCTCTAAAACAGCCACCACCTGTTGTCACCGTCAGACTGTGCCAGGCCAATACGGCCCTGCCCAACTTAACCCCAGGCAAAGTGCTTTTTAGCAGAACATAGATCAGTCCTGACATATAGTCAGGTCCCAACAGGCTCAGGTCAAGTGGCCAGGATCAGAGGTGTCCTACACCTGCTGACTGACCCCAGAATTGCTCTTTGAAAAGGAGGACCTGGTATTGCATGAAGGTTGGTTATTTACTTATCTAAAGAATGATTACATTCTTTTATCCAGATCTATGAAGAGGAAGAGTGGTGTAGCTAGTCGAGGTGCTGCCTCACAGCTCTAGTGACCCAGATTCAATCCTGTCTTTATGGAGTTTGCATGCTCTCCCTGTGACTGGGTGGGTTTCCTCTGGGTGCTCTGTTTTCCTAAGATGTGTGAGTTGGTAGGTTAATTTGGCCACTGTAAACTGCCCATAGTGTGTAGATGAGTGATAGAACCTGGGGAATGTAAGGAGAATAAAATGAGTTAGGGTAGAATTAGTGTAAAAATGATGCTTGATGTTGGTGTGAACTAGGTTGGTTGAAGGGCCTGTTTGTGTGCTGTCTCTCTCTCCCTCTGACTCAATCAGAGGTATATCAGGAGTTGGATAGTGCAAAGAACTAGAACCTTTTTAGTTTGTGCTGCGCAGTCAGTCTGTCCCAGATTGTTACAAATTCCTTAGTAGCTGTAAAGATGTTAACTTGGCTCAGTGCAGTTTTACCATCATTCTCATTGGGCAGCAGTTCCTCTGACATAAATTGGAAGCCCCACAGGGAGAAGGTACAGGACAACACTGAGGAAGGTGGAGAAACTCACCATGGTGATGTGTAGGGTGGTGCCTGTAGCACAATACTCAGGGATGCAGTGAAAATTTAGTTGCATTCCTGAATGTGGAGGGCTTGTGGCTGGTTCCAAAAGGGGAGAGGTGGACTGATCCCCAACTCTTGAGAATTAAAAAAGATATTTTAGATCAAAGAAACAAAAGCCACGTGGCTGATTGGCTTGTTTGAGTAAGAGCATGAATCCATCTTCTCCTGCTATGTATGGGTGGGAGATTAAAAAAGAGTCTGGGGAGAATTTGGCACTTGCTGCCAGTACACCCATTTCTACATTAAATACAGGACTGAATGTTAAATACTGATCCTTCAGCCCCACTACTGGAAGGGTTACAGCTAATACTGACTCCTGTATTAACAGGAGTTAATAAAGGAATCCTAGTATTAACAGGACTGCAGTTGATACTTACCATTTGAGTCTCCCAGTATTAGAAGGGTTACAGTTAATACTGATACCTTGAGCCCCACTTTCAGAAGGATTACAGTTAATACTGAGGTCTTGAGGCTTAGTATTAGAAGGGTTACATTTAATACTGACCCCCTTGAGCCGCAGTATGAGAAGGTTTACAGTTGATACTGACTCTGTTGATAGAACTTTAAAAAAAATCTACCTTAATTGGCAGTGTAAATAGTTTGTCGTTAGTGATTTGCATCAGCAATTTGATTTAACATTAAAATTTGAAGCTATAACAAATTCTTTAATATCATTTAAAAATAGCAAACCAAATCTATGCAATTAAAGCTTCATGCTTTAATTAATTGCAATACTTAATAAAAGCATTTCCAGGTATTTTAACATCTGCCGGATGCACTGAATGAAATGTAACATTCCCAGAGAACAATAGACACCGGGAAATACATCCATTACCAAGTGGATCAAGTAGTTTGATAACACAGACATGCAAGTTGTGTATTTTGCCGATGACAAGAGTGAGTCCAAGTGTGACTGTTGTTGAGTTTCAATGATAGCTCCAGAGCTCCAGGGTTCTATCTGTCCGATTATCCCACTGTCATCCTCAGACAAAAACAGAACGTGCTGGAAACACAGATGGTGAGGCAGAGTCTGTGGAGAGAGTAACCAAGTCGATGTTTCAGGTTGAAGACCCTCCAGCACAACTGGGAAAGGGAGAAAAACAAGTTGGTTTTATGTTGCAGAAGGTGGGTGGAAGGATAGATAGGACAAAGGGAGCATCTGTGACAGGGTGAGACCAGGTCCAGTGAGTTGATGGGGCAGTTAGGTGGTGACTACATTCCTTTGTCTCTAATGTTTTTATGTGCCATCTCTCTTTTCTTTTCTCATTTATGCTGAGAAGAGAAGTGTTACACACAGAAAAGTGTTCTGTATGCAGCAGCATATTTCAATGTGCAGGTATGGACAGCCTCCGCAAAGTGTCCCGTCTAAGTTTGATGAGCAGCACCATGCCAATCAGTGTATAGCTCTCCTGTGTTTAACTGATCTGGCGCTCTTCAGGTCACAGGTATCAGTTACACAGCAGTAACATCCATTTATACAATGCTTTAATGAATGGAGCAAATCTGAGTGGTTCCTAAGCCTGCTTGCTTTCAGCAACACCTAATGAACAGAACTCAGCAAAACTCGCAAATACTGTGAATACTAATGCCTAGAAATTGGACCCATTGTCACACATTAGATCAGGCTAGTGATTACTTCTGGGCTAATTGGTGGCTTTTGTGAAATTAGCTAGGGTGCAAGTCAACTTAGCACAGCTGATGTTTCAGTCGCACAGTGAGGTCATCTTAGTGACAGTTATCACCCCCCCCCCCACCCCCCCAAACCCTTTCGGTTCTAATGCCATGTACTGTAACCATTCTCCATACTACTGCCATTCAGTGTTACCTCAATCATGTTAACATCCCCCAATTTCACCCCTTTATACACTGTTACCATCCATCATCCATCATACACCAGCAAAGTAAAAGGAGGCGACCACAAGTGGAGTGGCCATTGTTGGGAGTGTCTGTGTTTGAGTCCTAAGTGCTGTGTTTGAGGGCAATTGCTGAGGCTTTGGCTCGAGAAGCATTGGGGAGGAGGCAGAGTGGAGGTACAGGTAAGAACAGGTAAACTCGTTTCATCCTTAACCTTTGGATTTGGTGTAGTCAGGACGCCTGATGGGGCAGTGGCATGCTACTCCTGCAGGATGTGGGAGATCTAGGAAACTTCCAGTGTCCTGAATGACTGTGGGAAGTGTGCCCAGCTGCAGCTCCTGGCTGACCATATCAAGGAACTGAAGCTGGAGCTGGACATACTCAAGATCATTTGGGATGCTGAGAGCTTCATAAGCAAGAGGTGGACACACCTTAGGTACAGGCTATAGGTAGTTGGGTGACCACCAGAAAAGGTAAGGGGAGCAGGCAGTTAGTGCAGGGTTTCCCTGTGGCCATTCACCTCAGCAACTGTTGTTGAATGACCATTCAGAAGGTAGCAACAGCAGCCAGGTCAGTGGCACTGTGACCGGCTCTGAGGGGTGAGGTCAGGCAAAGTGATACTGACTGGAGACTCAATAGCTAGGGGCCCAGATAGGCACTTCTGTGGCCGCAAACGAGATTCCAGGACTCCCCACCTATATCCCCTACCTCCAAGACTTTGTCGCATTTCTAGAACAGTCCAATGGAGAACTAAAGTACATTTTTGCTTTGTACCTTTCATTCATCATCAAATGTTAAAGTTTAATTTTGGTAGTGGGTGCATTTATAAATTAGAGAGGAAACTGACTTTAATCCTAGATGCGCAAACTCACCAATGTTAACTGGTTTATTGAAGTGACATGATTAGGCTCACCAGCATCTTCTCAAGGGTCAGTAGAGATGGTCAATGAATGCCAGCTGTGGTGGTAATACACAGGTCCCAGAAAATGAATGAATAAATAATTTCTAGAGGCTGAAAAACAGTTGGGATCCAAAGAAGTGGGGGCATTAAAATCATTAAAGCAACACTGACAGGATTAGAAAATAAGGTTAACACAGCCTTTATATTGAGAGCTGGAGGGAACAAAAGGAGTTAGAAGTTATGCTGTATCTATACAAAGCTCTAATTAGATCACACTTAAAGCACTGTGAGTAATTCTGGCACAATGTTTCATGATGTAAATATTGACCTTATAAACAAAATGCTAGAGGAGTTCAGCAGGTCAGGCAGCATCAATGGAGGGAAATGGACAGTCAATATTTTGGGTTGAGACCCTTCATCTGGATGGATGAAGTCCAGAATGGAGTCTAGACACAGAGTTTCGAACTGAAACATCAACTGTCCATTTCCATCCACAGATGCTGCCCGACAACTGAGTTCCTCCAGCATCTTGTTTGTTGCTCCAAATTCCAATGTCTGTAATCTCTTGTGTCTCTAAATATTGGCCTTAGAGGGAGAAACTCTTAGATTTCTCAGAACCATCCTTAATCTCCAAACTAAGGTGTATTCCTTGGAAATTGAAGAGGAAAAGCTATTTCCTCCAGGATATTTATAGGAACTTCAGGCATAAGGGAGGAAAAACTATTTCAGTTATTTGAGATATCTAGGACTAGAAGACATAGTCTGAAAGTTAGAGCCATGTTCCTTATGACGTTCCCTTTCTGGTGCCTTAATGACTTGTTTACACATGTGAATTGCTCAACCTAACTAAGTGCTGTTGTAATTGAAGCTTGTGTTTAGAAAGTGTGGGAGGTGTGAATATGGGAATGTCAGGCCCAAAACAATATTGTCAGCAGTTGGGTAACAATAAAGATGGATTGACTCAGAGGAGACAGTATAATTACTATGCCAAGGACAACATTAATCTTCGGTATTGAAGGCAAAGGGAGTCAAGCAGAGGAGTTCTACAGCCCAGGAAGGTGAGACCATTCAATCAATGCTGCATGCTTTTTCAGTAATTGCGGCAAGCTTGTTTTCCCTCATGATACCTAAACTTATTAAATGTGAAATATCTCTAAGATAAAATGATCAACTGCTTCTGAAACATTCAAAGACATTAATGCCAATTTGTTGTGAGTTCCTCATTACAATGTCTCTTATCGTACTGTCTGCTTGTTCTGGTAAATTGAATCCTTTCTCTTTCAACCAGATGTGATTATCTGTCACATTTATAACAGTGACATCCCTCTGATACTGATGGTTGCCACAGGGCTCCATAGTGTCTGTATTGATAATCTAGATTCCTGTCAAACCTGTTATCTTGTGGTCTCGATAGAATTCTTTCCTCCTCAGTTTATATAATCTGTGAAGCATTCTATGTTGATGGAGGGGAGAGGTTCCTATAATTATTATTGTAGAGTCCATTTACAGCAAGACTGGTATCCAGATGTCAGCTTATTTCATCTTTCTGTTAAAAGCAGAATTAATTATTTTAAAACACAATAGCCATTGTTACATTGGTTAATTGTACAACACCTTCCACAATGCATTTCAGTATTTCATACCTGGGACCTTGCTTCTATGAGCAGCAAATGAGGTCAAGTGACACATCAAAGACAAGTCAGGTAAACACTTGCAGAAAGGTATACAGGGATATTTCAGTGGAGATCTGATAAAGGCACACAAAATTATAATAATAATATTATTTCATTATTAGTCACATGTACATCAAAACACAGTGAAGTGCATCTTTGTGTGGAGTGTTCTGGGGGCAGTCAGCAAGTGTCGCCACAATTCTGGCACCGACATAGCACGCCCACAAGTTCCTAACCCGTACATCTTTGAAATGTGGGAAGAAGCTGGTGCACCCGGAGGAAACCCACGCAGATACGGGGAGAACGTACAAAATCCTTACAGACAGTGGCCGGAATTGAACCGGGGTCACTGGCGCTGTAATAGTGTTACATTAACCACTATGTTACTGTGCCTGCCCCAAAATTGTGAGGGGCATGGATAGGGTAGACAGTGGTAAACTTTGACCTGTAGCAGAGGTGTCTGTAACCAGAGGGCATGGGTTTAAGATAAGGAGTAAGAAGTTTGACGGGGATATAAGGTAGAATGTTTTTCAACTAGTGGGTGGTTGGAATTTGAAATGCACAGGCTGAGACATTGGTAGAGGCAGAGACTCTCACAGCATTTAAGAAGTATCTAAATGGATGACACACAGGAGGAGTACATTTAGTATAAATTGGCATCAAGGTCAGCACAACATAATGGGCCAAATAGCCTGTCCAATGCTGTACTGCTCTATGTTAAATGAGCACTTGAATTGGCAAGACATAGAAGGCTACGGACCAAGTGCTGGTTAATGGGATTAGTATAGATGGATACACAGGTCAGCAGGGACATGGTGGGCTGGAGATGCTGATAAGGGAATATCTGACTCTGTGACTCTAAGGAAGGTTGGGCAGAGACTTGCAGCAGGCAGAAGCATAAGCATGGATCTCTGTGCCTGCCTTAATGCTGTAAATACATTTAATAACTTGTGATATGGAGCAACTGTGCCAAGACACCCAACAGACATTGTGTGCTTTTTAGAAATTCAGTATCACAAGGCATGGGATCTTCGTGTTATACCATACTCCAAATGTCTGAGAGTACCTTAGTTCTGAGCTGCAATAAAGAACTAGTTACACACAGTAAAGTCACTGAGGCAGTGGTATCCACCTGAATTAAGTTACTAGACATCCTGGGGCATGAAATTTGATCTGTAGATGTATGTTCAGTTCGTATCATGGCACCTGAGCACTTAAATTTGAAAAATTAAATAAGTCCAGAATAAAATGCAAGTGTCAGTCATGGTGATTTTGAAGCCACCTGATTGTCATTAAAATCCATTCGGTTGATTAACAGCCTTCAGGAAAGAATAAAAATCTGCCCATCTCACGTGGTCAGGTCTATTTGTGACTGCAGAGCCAAAGCAATGTGCTTGATGCTTCCGTTCCCTCTGAGAGGACCCAGCAGTTAATTAGTTGCAGGGCAATTAGGAATGGGCAATAAATGCTGCCCTGATTAGGGACACCACAAGTACAAATATGACAAACTTTATTTTACTGGTTAATCTAAAGGTGAGATTCCAGCTGGTGCAGCAATCACTCATAGTCAGGTGATTTTTTTTAACTGCTAACAAAACCACTTTCTCAAGATCTGTGTCAATCAGGTTCTGGCTTCCTTTTGTTATTTTTGAAAGCCATTGAATTTTCACTAAATATAATCATTATATACTTATATTAGAATGGAGGATTTGGTCCCTAATATCTGGACTCTCAGCAAAGATAAATGACCATAAGGTGTGGCCAGTGGCTAAATCTTTGCTGCTATGAGTTGTGACTTGGTCTGTAATCTGAATTCTTCAGCCAAAGGGTGGTCAATCTATGGAATTCGTTGCCACAGAGGGCAGTGGAGGCCAAGTCATTGGGTGTATTTAAAGCAGAGATTGATAGGTTCTTGAATAGTTTAAGGGTTACAAGGAGAAGGCAGGAGAATGGGGTTGAAAATAAAATCAGCAGTGATTGAATGGCAGAGCAGACCCAATGGGCCGAGGGGCCTAATTCTGCTCCTGTACCTCAGTCTTATGGTCTAATGTAATTCCACATTGCAAAAGTCTGCTGTTGTTTTTACTCCAGGGTAGACCTGACCAGGCCAGCATTTATTGCTCAATCCATGGCTTCAAGATCACCATGACAAGAACACGAGCAGGAGTAGTCTACCTAGTACCTCAAACCTGTCCTGCCACACAATATGACATGGTTGATCTGCCCCAGACTCCAACATTTCTGTGCCAGTTCCACAGCCCCCAAGTTCCCAAGCTTTCAAAAATGTATCTCCCTTCTCCTCAAATGTCTCCACTGATCCAACCTCTGCAACCCTCCAGACAGAGAATTTCAGAGACTCACTATTCAAGGTTGTGGCTGAGATTTCACACAGTGACCATACCATCACTGAGCAGAATGTGCTTTCACAGTAACAAGGCAGTCTTTAGCTTTCCCTGAAAAAAAAATCAACATTATTAGAAGTCGTAAAATGTCTAAAATTGGACAGACAACCCCGCTTTAATGAAACCCTGATGATCAAAAGTCAGAGCTAATGGAAGGCAAAACATGTCCAATTCTTGAATCAGAATGGCTTCCTCAGCACAGATTTAACACTGGGTAACAAGGCTGATGGTTTGAGGCCCACACCATGATGAGGGAGTTCTGCACTGTTGGCAGGACTGAGGGAGTGCTACACTGCTGGTGGAGTAGTGCTAGTGAAATGGTCCATTAGAATAAAACCTGGCAACCTTCCACTGCCCTTGGATACCAACAACAATCTTGTGTTTCGTTTGATTGTGAGATCTTGCTGTGTGCAAATTAAGTGCTGCATTTACCCATAACAACAATGGCAATAATTGAAAGTTGCTCAGTAACATTCCTGAGCACTCTGAAAGGAATTATAAATGTAAACTCTTCATTAGTACAAAATGGCCAACTATTTCTATTCCTGAATGATTTCCTGATTGTGATCTGATCAAAGAGATGGGGAGGTTTTTTAAAGTTGTTTTGGTGATGTGCCTTTTCAATTGGCCTCATTGTGGGACGTCAAGCAGCCAGTAATAATCTGCAGAGTTATTTTGCCACTCTTTTGTTTGTGGTGCAATAGTATCACTGGCAGGGCCTCACCTTTGTCCAAACTGAACTGCTGGACAATTTCAGAGGGTTGTTACCCACACTGATGGACCTGGATTTATGTTTAGACTAGAATGGGTAAATTCGCGTGATCATACTACATGGAAGGAGGCCAGTTGATCTATCGAGTCTATGCTGGCTTTCAGAACAAACCAATCAATTACTTTCCTCTTCACTTATTTCCCTGTAGCCCATCCTCTCTCACATATGTACCCATCAGCTCCCTGACAGTTCATATATGGGGCTCAGTATTCAATACTTTTTAACCCAATTGCCAGAGTATTAATGAATAAAGCTTTCAATCCTTCAGGACAATTCTTCACACATTTTTTTTGTTTGAAACCATGGTTATGTATTCGAAAGCAACAGCATATATCATTCAACCATTTCATTGTTGATCAGTGCATGGGTACAATTGTGTGGAGCTTTGTAATGCATTATAAAACCATTCAGTTGAATTTATATATGAGAGCTAATATACAGTACCTTTAAGACCAGAGTGTACCACGCACTCTGCTTTCAATATATTGTTGTACCAGTCACTGGTATTTGATATTGGTATTGGTTTATTATTGTCACATATACTGAGATACAGTGAAATGCTTTTGTTTTGCATGCCATCCTTACAGATCAGGCCATACATACATAATTACATTGAGGTAGTAAAAAGAATACAGAATGCAGAATATAATGTTGCAGTTACAGAGGAAGGTAGACAAATTAGGTTCAAGGGCCATGATGAGGTATATTGAGATCAAGAGATCATCTTACAGCATATGAAAGGTACGTTCAAGAGTCTGATAACATTGGATAGAAGCTATCCTTGAGTCTGGTGATACATGGTCTCAGGCTTTTGCATCTTCTGCCTTACGGGAAAGAGGAGAGGAGAGAAGGATCGGGGTGGGAGGGGTCGTTGATTATATTGGCTGCTTTCCCGAGGCAGCGGGAAGAGTAGACAGAGTCAGTGGAGGGGAAGTTGGTTCATACTTCCTTATGACATGGAATAAGACCACTTGGCCCATCAAGTCAATGTCAGCTCTCAGAGCTTTCCCATTCCCCCACATATTTCTCTGTAACCTATTCTCTCTCACATGCCCACCAACACCTTCCTACAATAGGGGCAATTTACTGTGGCCAATTATTAACCTACCAACCAGCTGATCTTTTGGATGTGGGAGGAAACTGGAACATATGGTCACAAAGGGAAGATGTAAACTCCACTAATACAGCACCTGACCTCAGGCTCAAACTTAGGTCCCTGGAACTGTGAGACTGAAGCACTACCTGCTGTGGTACACCACCAGGTGATTCCCTTCCTTGAAGAATGTGGAACATTGAATTTATGACAGTATTATGTCACAGACTCTGATGATGCATTTCAGAAATCCTGATGTTTCAGCATCTGGCTCATTAATTAGTGTGGAATGTGAGCCAAGGGCCCGGGGCAAGTGGAGTGTGTGTCCAGAGCCCAGATCAGGAACGTAGGCTGTGTGTGTGTGACTGGGGCTGTGGTTCTGAACACCAGAGACCAGGAACATGGGCAGGTTTGCATCCTCAGTCGGGATCCAGAGAGCTTGTAATTCTCCCACCCCCTTTAAACAGTGGATTCACTGGGACCTATATATTACTGAGTGTGGGGAGGGGATTAAATCTGGGTGATGTGGGGGGGGGGGGTGGGTTGAGGGAACAGAAGGAGAGAGAAAGGAACACAGGGAGTGTAGGTTACCTG
>JARFYF010000064.1:9675867-9686988 GCA_030265395.1 Rhina ancylostomus
CAGACAAGTACTTGAGAATCACCAACGTATAAGAGGCTTCAAACTAAGTGCAGGTTAAATAGGATCAGTTTAGATAGGTTCTTAATGATGACGTGAACCCAGAGGAGCCAAAGGACCCGTTTCTATGCTGCGTGACCTACTGACTCTATGACACTCTCATAACTGCCACTTCTGAATGCATATCAGCAGCATCAATAAGGTCAAACAACAAAATGCTGGAGGAACTCGGAGGGTCAGGCAGCACCTGTGGAGGGAAATGGACAGTCGATGTTTCGAGTCGAGACCCTCCATCTGGTCAGAGATAGAGGGGAGATAACAAGTATAAAGAGGTGAGAGAAAGGGGTGGGGCAAGAACTGGCAGGCGATAGGTGGAGCTAGGTGAGGAGGGGTGATAGGCAGATGGAGGAGTAGAAATAGCGACAGGGGTTGGGAGGTGATAGGTGGAGGCAACAAAGGGCTGCAAGTCATGGAATCTGATAGGAGAGGAAGGTGAACCAAATAAGAGAGGTAGGGCGGGCAGATGGGAATCAAATAAGGAGGTGGGGTGTGCCTCCCCAGTACCAACTGATACCTCCTTGTCTCGTGTCCTGCTGTGGAAGAGATTGTGGACATCTCTTCTATCTCTAGATATACAACTGCAATACTCTCCTGCTCAGACCTCTCCATTCTTATCTCCATAAGCATAACCATCCTAAACTCTGCAACTATCAAACCATTTGAAATCAAAATAGAAAAAATGGAAATTAAATGTGTGTTTTTTTTCCCCATTTCATATCTGTAAAAACGGTGGTGATTTACTTTTGATTCCAGTGTGAATGGTGGAAGTGGGTGGAATGAGTCATCCCATGAATCTGTCACTTGTCCCATCGTTGACGTTATTTATAGTACAAGACTGTGCCCATAAAATCATTTCAAAATGTTAGCTTGTACACCATGACAAATTGCAAAGACCAAAAGCGCTGTGAGGTTTGACTTGCTGTGTTACTGGGAAGATTTGAGTGGCTGAAGTATCTTGCATTCTCTAAGGGGGCAGCGGGTGTGAGTGGGAGAGTGCCCTGGTTTGGAATAGGTCAGAAACTGGCCACAAAGTCAAGCCTGAGATGAAGTCATTGTTTTATTTTAAAAGATACAAATGAAAGGAGGGAAATATCAGGGGTTGAATTTCTGTGGACATTTCTGTTCCCTTGCAGTAACTTTAAAATTGTTTAATATACTCGAGGAGTGGCATTATTAGTTAATCCACCAATTAGGAGATTGCCTGTGATTTCTGAATAACGTGTCTGAAGAAAGGGACCACATCAGTTCAAAATCTCCCCCAACAGATGATTACATAGCACTCCCTCAGTACATATTTACAGATGTTAGATCTTAATGGGTCTTGACAGATTTGATGTGGAGAGGACACATCCTCTTGTGGAAGAAGTTAAAACTAGAGGTCATTGTTTAAAAATGAGGGTCACCTTTTAAGACCATAGACCATAAAATATAGGAACAGAATTTAGGCTATTTGGCCCATTGAGTCTGCTCTGCCATTCAATCGTGGCTGATTTTTTTCCAAATCCATTCTCCCGCCTTCTCCCTGTAACCCATAACCCCCTTACCAATCAAGAACCTATCAATCGCTGCCTTAAATACACCCAATGACCTAGCCTCCACAGCCCTCTGTGGCTCCGCATTCCACAGATTCACCACCCTCTGGCTGAAGAAATTCCTCTCAGTTTTAAAGGGACGCCCCTTTATTCTGAGGCTGGGCTCTTGGATCCTAGACTGTCCCACTAATGGAAACATCCTCTCCACATCTACTCTATCCAGGCCTTTCAGTATCTGGTAGGTTTCAATGAGATCGCCCCTTAAGATCGAGATAGATTGAGTGGAGCTCTCTTCCTCGGAGTCTTTGAATATATTTAAGGCAGAGGTAGATAAGTTTTCCATAAGCAAAAGAGTGAAAGGTTACTTGTGGTAGGTGGGAATGTGGAGTTGGGGTTACAATCCAGTCAGCAAAGATCTTATTGAATGGTGAAACAGCTTGTGGCACTGAGTGGCTGTGTCCTGCTAATTTATATGTATGAACTAATTCAAGAATAAGGTTCAAAATCCAATACTGTTTAACCTAAGGGGCACAGAGTTAGTGGATAAATCATGCCAATAGTCATTTAGGCCAACTTGTTAGCACTGTAGTTTAGTTTTGAGACTGTGGTCTATAAACTTATAAGCAGCTGATAGTCTAAAAGGCTGTATTTAGGACAAAGTCTCAAATGACTTCCAGAAACAACAAATGTATTTAATCCAGTCTTCCACGATATACAAATCTCGATAAGTCCATGGGTGTCTGCTGTTGTAATGGAGGTCATTTGTCCGCTAATCCCTTGAACAATAACTTTTACCCCATTGAGAGATTAGAGATGCCCTGAGAGTGATTGTAAGCAAGAGTTCAGCTAATGCCATGGACTTTGACAGCAAGCTGAAGCTATTTCACAAAATCTGCTGATGTGTGTTGACATTTACTCTGACTGATTAAGAGCTCTGATGTTCCAATGAAAGTTAATCCAAACATAACATACAGCTGGTTTCTGGGGAATTCCAATTCCAGCATTTATAAAAATGTAAGGATGAGCTACCATCCTGCATTCAGTCTGCCTGTTTAGATGGGTAACCTGCAACCCTTGGCACTGTTTGATGAGGTGTATGTCCTGCCTAATACAGCTCCCTAAATCCATATCGCCAAATTAAAACCAGAACAGCTTGTCAGGAATCTCGACGGAGAAATATACAACTTCAGTTTGAACTGGAAAGTTTCAGAGATGAGCAGCCCTTCTGTCAATACGTTGGCTGGAAATCAGGAGTTCAGCAAAGGAAAATAAGGTGCAGAAACAGAAAATGCTGGAAACACTCAGCGGGGCAGGCAGCATCTGTGGAAAAAGAGACAGAGTTAACATGTGGAAAGGAAAGAAAATGTTTCCAGCATTTTCTGTTTTTGTTTCAGATTTCCAACATTTTGATATTCAGGAACAATAAGGAAGAACTTGGAAGGGATGGGGTTGAAGTATTAAATGACAAAAGTAACAATGGTGCAATGCAAGAGGATGCGTCTCATATCAAAACTAAAGAGAGCCCGGCCAGTGCTGTAAAGAAGTACAATGGAACAGAGGAATGGGACAGAAACTGGAATATCTGCCAAGAAACACATCGACCGATCATTTATCACTTAAAGTATATTCAGTTTGACTGGGCAGGTATATTCTTGCTGAGGTGGGCTGCCTGACGATATATGCAATTACCCAAATGAAATGCAAGCAAGCTTTTAAGAACCTGAAGCCATGAATCTTCCTACTTAAGTGTTCCCCATTTTGCTTGTCTTGTCATTTTAACTGTTTAAAGTCCTCTGTGCTGCCTCATCACAACACACTATAATTCCTAGTTTAAAAGGTTCTTCATGTTGACCTTGGAATCTGAAATGCCAGAGCTAAAGGCTGGAGCCCAGAGTATTTTTCCCATGGCGAACCCCCGTCACTCTCTGCCAAACTGAGAATACACCCAGTGTCCAAACAGTGACACTCACTGCCTTATTCCACCTCTCTCCACACTCTCTGATGAACAAAACATTGGCACTTGTTCATCCAGCCTACCCCTACCTTATAAGCATACAGGCTAGCATGACAGAGAACCAAGAGCATACAGGAGGGAAGTCCATGATTCTGGCTGGTCTGAGTGAGAGGATCCTTCTTTTCATGGACACTGGGACAGTTCTTGGGTCAGGAGACCAGGGTTGGAATCTCCTTGGTGTATATGTATTTTATGCTAATTTATTGTCACCTATCGAAGTGGCCTCTCAGTTTGAAATGTGTCCTGGGGCTTCCCACAAAGGTTCCAATGCACACATCATTGCCATTGCAATGACATCTGCTTCCCCTATTCCAGCACTGGGCAGTCTTCCAGCAGCCAGTGAGCAGAAACAGGGGTGAAACCCTGAACACAGCAGATGGCTTTTGAAAGCCACATAGAAAGCTAGCACAATGAGAGAGCAATAGGGTTTGTTGCATAGGTTATAAATTATTTTGGAAATTTAATTTTAACATGTTTGCACTACGTCTTTAATGAAAGAACTTTCAGTTCAATGATTAATAATTTTCATTGAACATTCTATGCAGAATAGAGAACTTTTCTTTAATCTTTGCATTCATTGTAGAAAGGAAATATTTGACTGAAAATTGAGTAGAGATACTGATTTGAGATAACTAATACATTGTGCAGCTCAGACACACTTTAATCTAAAGTATTAGATTAAGTTTCAAAACATTGAGCTTGGCAAATACTCATTGTTTTCATCAAAAAAAATAGTCAAGGTAACTTGAAGGAAGCACTAAGGCCAGTATCTGCACAAAGCCCATTGTCTCAAAGGAAATGCAAACTTGTACATGCACAACCTTGACTCTTGGCATCTGTCTCTAATGGTCCTAGACACTTCCAGCAAGAATGGCTTCTTACAGCTAAAACAGTTACCATTAGATGTATGAATGTAAATGAGATGAGACATGCATCTTATTAAAGAAACAAGTTAGACTTTGGCTTAATGTTCATAGAGATAAAAGCAATGCCATCCCATCTCATATTCCATTTATATAGCCCTTTTGATTGGGACAATATGGTTATAGAAGATGCAAAGGTCGGAACTAATGGTCCGTGAGTCATCAAAATACTTCAGTCTCAATGCAGTGCCATTATTATGGTTTCTCTTTAGAGAATGGTCAGGTACTCAGACGTCACTGTTGACAGGACTTTTCAGAGATTAATTTAAATGCATCTTTGATGGGTATAAAATCATTTCAGTTTTACCCCAGCTACCACACACCATAACTATCACAAGTCTCTGTGTCTGTGGGATAAGCATTCAAATCAAAATGCTGAAAAGAAAGGCCAGAATTTCATTAATTCTGAGGATCTGACCTCTATCTTTGAACTAGCCCATTAAAGTTAAGTAAACCATCAGCACTTTCCCATAACTCCTCGGCACGGCATTTAATCTAAGTGAATGCAGAAAGTACAATCTCATCACATCTTATTGGCTGCCATTTCACTTGTGGATTTGATCATGGGCAACCTATCATTTAAAATAGTTAACGGCGAGGCTCTTTACATATCCCATTGGATCAATATCTTCAAGGCTGACTGATGAAGGAGCTATTTGCCGAGTAGCAGTTGACACTGTCTGGAGATTAATTATATAAACAGGTAGCATGGAAGAACCAGGTTACTGTGAATGTCGCCTCATAATGTAACTGGTCATCACAGAGGTGGTCATTAGTTAAGACCACAAATGGGCAAATAATGCATTCAGCATATTTGTCTCATGGTGGCCCAGGTCCCCTTCACCATCCCCTTCTTCACTGTTCTCTTCTTCATTCTCTTCTTCTTTGCCATTTTTGTCTTCACCATTCTCCTCCTCTTCACCGTTCTCCTCTTCTTCTTCCCCATTCCTTTCTTCTTTGCCATTGTCCTGCGGAGGGTCCGTGGGCAAGTTTCTGCAGCCTCTTTGCCATGATGTGCAAGAAGCTGCAGGTGACTACAAAGGAGGACATCTTGTTGAGTCTGGTGCTCCTGGGGTTGGTCAAGCAGCAAGATTTCATTTTACGAGTGGTGTCAACAAGTTCCTCATGCTGCAGCTCAGTTGTAGTGGTTGGAGAACACATAGGATTGAGAAACTGGCTAAGGAGGGGGACAGGCCTTAACTATCCAACAATCAAGGGCTGTGCACCAGCTGAAAGTCGATTGGAGGTTATGACTTCTTAGTAATGCAAATCCCTGGAATACTTTCCAGCGAACACGAGAAAGTCATGTGATTCAGGAAGAGGTCTAGATAGAGCAGAATTGGAACTATACGTGAATGCAGTCTGAACTTTGAGGGAACACACAAAATGCTAGAGGAGCTCAACGGGTCAGGCAGCATCTATGGAGGGAATGGACAGTCAACATTTTGGGTCAAGAGTCTTCCTGAAGTGTGAGAGAGGTGGTGGATTTATCTGCTGGAATCACAATCTTTTATCTTTGTCTGGTTTTGATTTTCACAGCTCCCTTCCTTTTCATGTTTGACTGGAACCTTGGGCCTTACCCCTGTGATTCTTTAAATTATTAAATCATTGAGTGTGGTGCAGTCACAAGTCACCAGGACATGCGACAGTGACCAGTCCAGGAGCCTTGTACAGCTTCCCACTCTGATTCCAGGTCCTTCCCTCCCAAATTCCCAGAGAGACCTGGATGTAGATCGATAGGAAATTGTCAAAACAACCAAGAGGCAGGAATAGCAACAGCTTCTGATTTTCAGGTTTATGTTCATCATGCCACAGAAACCCTGGAGGACAAGAGTTTTTTTTTTGTGTAAAGGAAAGCATAATGGATTTTTCTGTGGGTTGCTGTCATGTAAATACTTCTGAGTCATTTCTGGCAAGCTTTTTTTTCTAAAGAACATTTCAGCTGTCTTGACCTTGTCAGAAAGTTCCAGCAAAGCTTAATGTTATGGAGATGTGAATAAGCCCATTTAAAAATCAATCTTCGATTACAGGCAAGGTTAAAAATAAATTATTGGAAAAGTATTGTTGCAAAAACAACCATGTTTCCCTCAGCCTTTGCTCTGTTATTTCTCTGTGCTAGAGCTGTGCTGAACTGAGAGGGAAGATGATAATCAGAAAGAATTATTTGTGCAAAAATCTTAACTTTGTTAAATTGTGAATGCGCCTAATAAATGCTGGTTAGTAATCATAGGTGTGTGGAAAACAGCTACTGCTGAAACCCTGAAGGTCAACCAATCATATATAAGGACATAAGGAGGCTGTGATGGGACAAATCCTCACCAGAGCTCCTGTCCTAATACCAGTTGCCTGTACCAATCACCCCATAGATCTTTAAATAGAAAGTATCTGATCTGGATGCATCACAGCTTGGTATGGCCACTGCTCTGCCCAAGATCCTGCTTATAAAGGCAGAGAAGAATTTAGTGATGGGTGCAGAGACAATCAGAAATTTGTGTTCTATTGCTTTACTCAGGGTGAAGCTGATTTTTACTACATGGTGCCCTGCATTTTTTGGAGTTGTACAAAGAAATGTGAAAACTGACATGTATTCTGTTGGACCATTCGAAATTATTGGTGTTCTGTTACAGTTCAGCAATGCAATTCAAAACCATGATTCATTTCTTTACTCACTGGATACCCCTAATGACAACTAATGTACCCCTACTGCTCAGGTGCCAGACAATGGTGTTATACAACAAGAGAAAGTTCAGTCATTTCCTTGACATTGGATGGCATTACCATAGCTAAGTTCCCCACAACAACATCCTGGGGATCACTGACAGGAAATTTGACCAGCTACATAAATGCTCCAAGAGCAGATCAGAGGCTGGTGTTCTTCATTGAATGACTCATCCTTTGACTCCTCAAAGCCTTAATGCCATCTGTATGACAGAAGTCAGGAGGGCAGTAGAACACACTTCCTTTCCCTGGATGAGTGCAGCTCCAACAGCACTCATGAACTATCTAAGCCAAAGAAGCCCATTTGATGCACTCAATCCACCATCCTTAACATCAACCCCTTCCATCAATGATGCACTAACTTGCAATGTTATTGTCCCTAAGTATTGTACTCTGCTTTTGGAATTTTGTTCCATTGCTTTAATTGTGCTAAATTTTGAGTACAGCCATTGCTCTATCATTTACAAAATGCACTGGAGTTACTTATATAGGGTACTCCAACAATACCTCCCAAACTTGCGACCTCTACCACCCAGGTGGACAAGGGCAGTGGATGCACAGACACCATCTCCTGGAAATATGGCAAAACTTTGTCCTCGATGGTGGGGCACTCAGTGGTTAATTCAGTAGTTCCTATCTATTGTACTGTGCTTTTGGAATTTTGTTCCATTGCTTTAATTGAGCTACATTTTGGGAGTACAGCCATTACTCTATCATGAATCTGGTGCAGGTCGTCAAGAAATATTACACCAAAAGGAAACAAAAGTACCTGCTAATTACATGGAAAGCTCACTCTGCAGATGCAGGGTGAAAAAATGTCCCACTTTGTGGCTGATGATTCTAAAGAGAGCATCCAACATTCAGAAATGACCAAGTAACTGAGTCCCAGACTCCCTCAGACCGCACCCTCTCCTGATAACTCTGAGTGACAGATGTTGGCACATCTGTCAGTAGACTCCATAATGGAGCCTGCCTACACTGGAGAATTCACCTGTCCAGTCAGACCTGGGTGGGAGCAGAGTTCTTGTTCAGGTAGCTGGGGATTCCTGGTCATGTAGAATAGATGGGAAAGGTCAGGTAAATTTTATTATTTATTTTTTATTATAATTTACTGCTTTAATGTAATTTGTCAATTTCATATATTGTTTTGCTTTTGTAAAATATTTTGACTTTTATTTGTTTAACTATTTAAAGCAATTTTAATAAGTTTAAATTCTATGAGTATCAGAGGTTTAAAGACTGGGACAGATTTTGTCAGAAGACTCACTCATGCCATCCAACCACCACCAGCCCTCAACCTTGTCTCCCATCAATGGCTGTCAGGGTAGTCCAGCACACAGCTCTGTAAGCAACGTACCGTCGGTATGTTTCCAGAAGCTTACATAAAGGCCACGGTGGATGTACTCAGAATACAAGGGCAGGGAGGAAGGCTGCAGGTGGGGAACTCATCCAATTGGTGTATTGAAACCTGCTTGGATTTGCCCGGTGACCCTGGATTCATCACAACCTCAAGCAAAACTACAACCAGGACATTGCTCCTGTTCACACAATGCCAGTATCCTCATTTTGTTTTGTTAACCACAATCTCTCAATTTCTGCTAATTCCTCCAGCTTTCTAGACCTGTTCGCTTACAACGTATCCATTTTAAGACCGATAAATCCCTTTGCAGAAGAAAATCTGTGCATTTGAAAATAGGTTGAACTGGAGAACACCAGTATTGTTGTCAGTGCCCCGAAATTTATTTTCTGTGTGATTTTTAAACCTCCCTAGTCTGGAAATCAACAGTTCTTACTTACTCACAGAACAGCTTTTTACTAAGAAAAGCAGAAAATGTTGAATTCACTCATCAGGTCAGGCAGCATCGGAGGAAAGAAAAACAGAGTTAATGTTTCACATCGACTCATCACCAGAACTGAAACATTAACTCTGTTTCTCATTCCACAGTTGCAGCCTGACCTGCTGAGTGTTTCCAACACTTTCTGTTTTTTATTTTAGATTTTCAGCATCTGGAGTTTTTTTTGATTTTCTTTCACAGCTTGTTCTCACCCTCCAACTGTGTTAGTTAAGATCTAATACTAAGACAGAATTCTTCGTCTTCAGATTCATGACCTCTGTACTTAAATCCAATCTTATGTGTGTCTGGACTGCTTAAGCTGTGAAGGTCAGGGTCACAGTCACTCTGAGCTTTATAGCCTCGCAAGCATTCCAAGCTGTGGCCGCTGATCTTTGCCACATTTCACAGTTTGCTGCTCTCCGCTTCATTAGGGAGGTAACCAAGCTTCATACTCCTAACTCATGAAAGGAAGACCTCAACTTCTTCTCCTTCGACTCACAGGAGCAGGCACAGGGGTCTGTTAGTATTGCAGCTTTCTTCAGTATTCAGGCATTGATAGCCTACCCCTGTGTAGCATCACTCCCTACAGAAACCTCTCTGGCTGCAGCTCAAGAGGATCACTGTGGCCCCTGGCACTAAGAGCATGCCTGCTGAAGGCACTGTTATTCACCAGACTGTCCAGGTTTCTCTGACTCCTTGAGATCACTCTCCCATTCCCACTCATGCCATTACAGCATCCATTCATTAAGTGCCCATACTGTCCTGTAACTAGGGGAGTTGCACCTGTATTGTGGTATGACCCATGAGCTGGCTGCCGAGGCCACAGCTGTGACTCGCAATAGATCAATGGAGAAAGCTGCATGACAACGACACAGTGCAGTGTTCCACAGCAACAACCTGTTTGCTACCTTTATGGGACACCTACATACAACATGAGACTGACACCCAGTGCTTTTTTTAACACCATTTAAATGCAATAAAACAGTTTCTTGACCTAAATCTGGTGTTTTCCAAAAATATTTCTAGAGACATTTTAAGAAATCTTTCTTGTTTAAATTCAAACTTGAATGCACGGTGATTGCATTATACATCCTATTTTAGTGGCTGCTAACTTTGGCGTGTGGGTTCACCCTGGGCAATTTCATTCTGGTCGCTCCTTTCACAATGCTGTTGATGGAAACAAAAACCAAACAGGATGTAAAAACACAGCTAGTGGACTAATCCCCAAGGTGAATTATACCCCTTTGTTATACAACTGTGTGGATTCAATCTATCTGCTGCTTTCTGATTTGATGTGACAGGCCGTACTCATTATTTGTGCTTGCAACGGTTAGAAATGTGCAGTCACTATGACAACAGCACTATACGTACTTCAGGGTTGTTTGACTCCACTTTGTCACTTGTTTTAGTGTCTCAATCATCCTTATAAAGTAATGATGGCAGGGCTATGGAGAGGGCAAGATATTTGCTAAGATGATAACAGAAATGAGAGACTTTATATGAAGAAAGACTAGAAATTGTACCTTTTTCCAATGGTTTTTTGAAATGAAACGTGATGAATTAAACTGCATAAAAAAGCATTTCTACTAGGTGTTAAACTGGAAAGAGAAAAATATAAATTGAAGATCATCAACAAAGAAGATTTTGTTCCGAATGTTTTTCCCCATCCAAAAACAGTACCCTATGAAGAGATATGGATAAATAATTCAAAAAGTAAAATTTAAGATTGGAATGGAAGTAGAATGACTGAATGCTTCCCTGTTTGAGGACAGCTCTATAGACTGAGGTGTTATTTTATATAGAAGATAAAACAAAGAACAGAACAGCACAGGATCAGGCCATTTGGCCCACGATGTTGTGCCGAACTAATTAAGCTCATGATGCCTAATTAAGTTGATTTGTTCTGTCTGCACATGGTCCATTTCCCTCTGTTCTCTGTATGTGCCTATCCAAGAGCCTCCTAAACTCTTAAATGCCTCTATTGTATCTGCCTCCACCACCACCCCTGGCAGCACATTCCAGGCACCCACCACTCTCTGTGT